>LKNJ01005682.1:0-23788 GCA_002120245.1 Maccullochella peelii
TGGCAGTATTGTGACCTCTGTGCTTTTTAACCTTTAATAAATTTTCAAAAATGAAAAGTTTTCAAAAATGAAAAGTTCATATCTGTGAAATGACCTTGCTGTCGGCACCAGAAGGCATTGCTGAACACTTTGATATAAAAATTGTGTGGATAAAAATAAGAAAAGGCAGAGAAATCACAGTTTCAAAACACCTGTCATTTGTGTTTTGCTCAAGACCGTAGGAGCCAANGTGATATGGTTAAAAGATTTATTTGGTATGTATTATTCATTCAATATGTTTACTCTTTAAAATATAGGAGCTGTCACAAGTTGAAAACTCCTATCATCTCTGTTTAAGGTTACAGGAAAAACAGACACGCACATACACACACACCGGTTGCTATGGTGACTGGTACCCTGAGGGAGAGGGGCAGACTGCAATTTAGACAGGTCAGACTGTGTAATGTGTTAATATCCGTATGTATTTTGTGTGTGTGTGTGTGTGAGAGAGGTTTGAATTAACTAAGTTAAAAAGCACAGAGGTCACAACTGCCAAAAATAACTCTACATCAATCCACCAATCAGAACAGAGGAACAAACTGATTGATGTTTAATCAGTTTATCAACATCAGCTGTGTGTAACTAATGTTGCCTGAAAAGTGCTCAGTCATTGAGACAGAGAGAGAGAAACCTGTAAAGGTTTTACTCAGAAAAGTCACCATCATTCAAAAACCGTAGGTCATATCTGTGAAATGACCTGTCGGCACCAGAAGGCATTGCTGAACACTTTGATGTAAAATTGTGTGGATAAAGTTAAGAAAAGGCAGAGTTTAACAGAAATTTTGAAGACGATTTTACAGCTGCCCTACACTCTAGGCGATGATGTCACCCACTCTACCTTTAAACATTCCACCCCACACACACCCATTATAAACTCAAAAGGACTGAAAAAGCATAAAACTAAAACTGATTTATCAAAAACTGTAAAAGATACCAAAAAGTTGAATACAAGTCTAATAGCTGAACATCTTGTGACCTGTTTAAAGTTCAAATAGAGTCTGTAGCTAAAAGTATGCGGAAGCATTTCAAAGTAGAGCAAGTTAAAGAGGGTTCTCCATTGACTTACATTGTAAATTTCTTTTGAAAAAAAGCTTAATATTTTAAAAAGTATAAAATGTATTAAAAAGTTAAATACAAGCATAAATGTCCTTAAAGAGCTGAACATTTTGATAGTTGAATGGTTTCTGTAGCTGAAAGTAGTCCTAAATAGTAGGCCAGCGAAAAACGTACAGAAGAATAATAAACCTTAGAATAACAATAGTGTGAATGCTGAATCAGCATTCCCACTAACTAGCTGCTAGCTAACTCTGGTGCAATTACTTTTAATTGTACACTGTCCCTGCAAAAATAAANCAGAAAAGGGCTGAAAAAAGCATAAAACTAAAACTGTGATTTATCAAAAACTGTAAAAGATATCAAAAAGTTGAATACAAGTCTAATAGCACAAATGAACATCTTGTGACCTGTTTAAAGTTTAAATAGAGTCTGTAGCTAAAAGTATGTGGAATTGGAAGCATTTCAAAGTAGAGCAAGTTAAAAAGGGTTCTCCATTGACTTAAACTGTAAATTTTTTTTGAAAAAAGCTTAATATTTTATATTTTTTAAGTATAAAATGTATTTAAAAGTTAAGTCAGAGCATAAATGTCCTTAAAGAGCTGAACATTTTGATAGTTGAATGGTTTCTGTAGCTGAAAGTATGCTGAAGGAGTAGTCAAGCAAAAAACGTACGGAGGAACAATCAGTTTTTTCCTCTATTCTTATTGGTGGATTGAGTATATGTGCTTTTTAACTGTTAGTTAATTCAAACACCTCTCTCTCTCTCTCTCTCTCTCTCTCTCTCTCTCTGCCTGTAACCTCAAACACAGAGATGATAGGAGTTTTCAACTTGTGACAGCTCCTATATTTTAAAGAGTATGTATTATATATCACTGTGTTCTATTGCCTCTGTCCCATCCCCTTTGACTGGATTTGAGTCAAAGGTTGAGTTGAAAAATTTATATTGATAAAAGCTTGATATTTTAATAACTATACAACAAAGTTAAAGCACTAACTACAAGTACACTAACTACATCTGCATCTAATTATTGATCAGTCTCAGGTGTAGTCTAATTATTGATCAGTCTCAGGTGTTAGGTGTTAGCACAGTGGTAGCACCGCTGACTTTGGTGCAGGAGATCAGGGGTTTGATTCCCAGTTAAGGGCATGGCCTTAACTGGGAATTTTCAGTCAAAAACCATAGGTTGTATCGGTAAAACAACCTCACTGTCACCTCACTCATTGTGTGGATAAACCTCTTCAATCTGTAGTTGTGATAGCAAACCCTGGCCTTGCCCTGACTGGGAATAGAACCCCTGATCTCCTGTACCAAAGTCAGCGGTGCTACCACTGTGCTAAACCTACCGACAGAGGTAGAGTTTAAAAGCACAGAGGTCACAACTGCCAAAAATAGCTCTACATCAATCCACCAATCAGAACAGAGGAACAAACTGATGGAGTTTTAATTTGTTTATCAACATCAGCTGTGCGTGTGACAATCTGGTACCTTAGAGTGCAGTCACTGAGACAGAGAGAGAGAGACACCTGTAAAAGTTTCACTCAGAAAATAGTATTATTATAGTACTATTTCAGTTTTGACAGCAGTAGTGGACCGACAGACTGAAACTCTATAAGGCCCTCTGCAAGTACAAGACAACGCTATCAATAGGTTTAGATCAATGATCTACATCTCAAGTCTAATCTAAGTCTACTCACAAAGCTAAGTTGCGTTATTCATTTGACAAAATCATCAATTTATTAGCTTTTCAACATCACAGTGTTTATCAGAAAATAGTCCGTTTGTATTTTGAGTTTACATTATTAATCTATTATGAAACTTGAACGACACCTTACAATAAAACTGCTCCATGAGCGCTGCCCCTCTCTTCAGTTGATGTTATCTGTCTAGAACTGCAGTGCTTCCACAGTACAACACTTTCATCATACTGAATTGAGCAACTTTACTTGCAGGCACTGATGACTGTTTGCTGTCTGGTCTCCTAACAGTTTCCCAATTCTGTATCTCATAATCTGTAAACAGCAACAGCTCACTGGCTGTCTGGGTGGGACAGCCATAAACCATTTTTACACAGCTGCTTGGAAAGGGCATAAACAGCACATTACACCATTTAAAATACAGATACATGATCTATTCAAACAACACTGCACCACTTCAGGAACACTGTTCCTTCCTCAAAGGCCAAATGACAAAGTGAAAAGAAAATGTTTTTTGAGTGTTTATTCATCAAAATTTTAAAAAGAGTAAAGAAGGCTGCTGCCTAAAATTTGGCAGAAAATATTTATAAAATAGAATTTTTTCTTTTTTCAACTTTGAAATGAAATGTCTCACAAAAGCTCATTGATGCGAAAGGCCTTTTCAGCCACAGTGATTGCAAATTACTTTAAGGAGATTGGTTCCTGCCATTGCTCTGCGAGGCAAGTGGTTCTCTTAGTGCCAGGATAAACAGAGAGGGGCGAACGAGCAGTTCTCTCTCTCTCTCTCTCTCCTGTCTGTGGTTATATACAGTACAGTATACAGTATAAGCTAGCAGACATACACATTTGTCTGCCTTTGGCACTTGGGTTGACACTTATACGCCTTGGGTTCAGTGTGATGTATTTTTTCCATGAGAGAGCTTGGCAATGTTGTAACAAGGGAGTGTTTGTTTTAAGGGGTGGAGTGTGAGCAGTTCATGGAAAGAGAGAAGTACTGACCAGACAGAAGAGAAGAGAAGAGAAGAAAATAGAAGAATTACAGAAGAGAAGACTCAGCAAAAACACAAAAAAAGTACCAGTGACTCACTCCAAGATCGTGGTGCCAATTCTTCTCTACATTATATTATTGACAATGTGCGTGCTCATTCACAACAAGGGAACCCCTGGTGGTTTGTGCTGGTAATGCGGGCAGTCTGTGGAAGATTTTTTCAATAAATATGTGTAAAAATATGACCAATGAAATTTTTTGCCTTTATTTGACAGCAGATGTCAAATGTGGTATGCGCTCTAACCATTCAGCTATCAGGACGCCCCATATGTATTGATTTTGTTTGCTATTTATGTGGCTCTGTCATATCTCCGTTGCTGCAGCTCCAACGTGTAATGGATGCATTTCACACTCACCCTCAAGCAGCCTTTACCTCAGCAGCCACATTTTGAAGTGTGTTGTTCATTTTTGTGTATGCTTCAGATGTACCTGTTCGTAAATTGTATCTCTTAACACAAAAGTCAAGAGCCACAGCTGGCTGGCCTGCTCAGTTTGTATTCCATACATATTCAACAGGCTAAGTGACTTGAATGTAGCTATCATGTACAGGTGGAGTCACAAGTAGCCAGAGATACCAATTTCCCTCAGGGATGGATTCCTGAGGCAAGTCTCAGGGGTAGAGTACTGAGCTACTGTAAAGTGTTCCTGTCAACACATTGATTGTTGTTGACAGTTTATCACACCTTGGCTAAGCACACCAGTGATAGAAATGATTTGTCAGGGAGTTGGGCACCTCCACATTCACACATCACAGTGAAAAGGCGACAAGTTGTGAAAGATCATTCTCAGTAAGGCCTTAAAGAATGACATAAACAAACATGTTGTTTACATGCTGAGATTTAAGTTATGCTAATACTTTGACATCACCGAACATCTCACACAGATTAAGGATCAGGATCCGTGAGACAGAACAAATTTCCCAAAGTGCATGTCTGAGGCATAATATTGTCAAAGATGAATCGCTCCTCAAGCCAAACTGATTACTTGCATCAAAGATTGCTCCGCTACAGCCATCAAAGCGATGGTGAAAATGACATGTTCATGAAGATCACTAGAGGCAAAAGTGCTTATTAATTGCATTGCGTCAGCAGCTTTCAGTTTTGTTTATTTACACAGTTTATACCATAAGAAACCTTCCTCTAGCCCCTTTTATCTACTTATTTTCTGTAATTCAATGCAGTAAAAGTGGATGTTAGTGTAACAGGAAATGTTGCAGTTTGGAACCATGTATAGCAGTTGCTGTATGTGAATGTTTGTTTATTCTCACATTTCATAGCTGCAGTTTCCGTGGTCTCAATAAGTGTAGAGTGTTAACAGTCTGCAAAAATGACAAGGAGCTTTGTTCCCATTGGAGTGCACGTATATTCAAAATAAATGCATTGGCTGTAGAATTATTAAACTATTGTGAGCATACTGTCTGAGTCTTAGCAGCCACGTTGAATGAAGAGGCCTGTGCAATATATGACATGTTCACACATAAAGATAATGACTTTATGTCAAAACTCAAAGGCTCCGTTAACTTCAGTTTATATTAGATGTAGAAAGATGAGATTCCACAAAGCTAAAAAAAATACTTTATTTCTCTCCCTGTCAACTTCCACATTGTGCTCTCCTTTATCATAGTATCTCTATATGTCAGGATAAATTATGCATGCAGAGCTACCAACAAAACCCAGCCAGGCACATAATTAAAAAGAAAAAAAAAGAATCACCTCAGCATTTTTTAAATTGTGGAACAACAAAAACATCTCCTAAATATACAACGTCATGCATAATTGGATAGGATCAAAAACGTGGTGCTTATCATATAGAAAACTATCCAGGGCGGTAGATTTGCTGTTCAAACACATGACAAATCCTCCCACGTTCCTTCTGATCACTGCAAACTGACAAAGGGAAAAAAGCAAAACATATATGTTTTTTATTCCCTTATTCTTGACTCCTGCAGCTGATTTACAAACTCCCTAGAAAATAAAATATGTTCAAAGTGAGAGAACACAAAACACACTGGGGGTCAGCATCACAAATACTGCCTACCAGGTGTTGCGAAGAAAAGCATGGATGGTGTGAAAATGTTAACAGAAAACAAAGCGATCTCATTAATGTAACCAGCATTTCAGCATAATATATATTTATAGCACACGGGTGTAATACCACTTTCAATACTGTATGATGGATTAGAAAACTGATAATGAGGATCAGTAACTTACGGTCAGCTGGTAACTGAATGCAGCCAGGAGGCAACTAAGATGTAATGAATTAAAAAATGATTAGCATTCATGTCTGAATGATTGAACATGTTAAGTAGAAACTGACTGGCAGAATTCTGAAAGCAAAAGAGATTCTACTATTCTATAAGATCAACAATCACTTATTTTCAACCATCCCACAGTGCTAAAGATCAATGATTTAAAGTTGGGTTTTAGATCTTTCAGCATGAGACCCCCCAGCCTCAAGTCAGATTCATCTTCTCAACCTCTTCTCAAAACTCACTTATATGTGAGTTAGATGAGAAGATAGATACCACTATCATGTCTGTACGCTAAATATGTAGCTGGAGCCATGCAGCCAGATAGCTTAACTTAGCACAAAGGGTGGTGGCTAGCTAGAGGGGGGGCAGCTAGCCTGACTCTGTCGAAAGGTAACAAATCCACTTAAGAACATCTCTAAAGATCACTAATTAAGATGTTATTATACCTCATTTGTTTAATCTATGCAAAAACACAAAGTCGCTGGGAAGGATATGTGTCAGACTACTTCCTGGAGTAGCAACTGGTCCCAGCCAAGAAATAGTACGACACATAATCTCCGTTAAAAAAAACCCAGCAAACTTCCATTTTTACACTTTGGTTTTTGTATGGATTACAATTTCCCAAAATGTTGAACTATTCCTTTAATCTTATCTTTCTTTTATCTACTCCCCATTTGTATCATTATGTTTATGCTGTTAAGAAAGCCTGTCACAGTCAGTAATAATGAACAGGAACTGACTTAATCTCTCTCTGACAAACCACAATGGCGTGTTCAGCCAACCCCTGAACATGTCGATGATGTTATTTCTTGGCAAACCTCTCAGTCTGGGCAAT
This sequence comes from Maccullochella peelii, assembly GCA_002120245.1. Taxonomy (NCBI): domain Eukaryota; kingdom Metazoa; phylum Chordata; class Actinopteri; order Centrarchiformes; family Percichthyidae; genus Maccullochella; species Maccullochella peelii. The sequence goes on from LKNJ01005682.1 coordinate 6,925, forward strand.
AGCACTTGTAAGTGATCATGCATTGCTACCGAGGTTTTCATTTTGCAGGGCAAGCTTTCAAATTAAGCCCAACAAGTTTCTCTGTCTGAACATGAAGCAGAAGAGACAAACCCCAGTTTCCACATGGGAATGTATCTGTCTGAGCAGTAATGAAATGAGTGGGGTCTGTTGTCCCAGCAGCACTTGAGCAAAAAGATCAACTTAGTACCAGTGCAAGCTAATGCATAAAGATGATGATACTGCTGAGACGCATCTGCTTAATTGGGCTTTGAGATGGCATACACTTAAAAAAAAAAAAAAAAAAGCCTTCAGGCACAATCCACTTGAAGCCCAAATCATTTGATTACTTCAGGGTTTCTCTTCTTCTTGAATATTTAAAAAAATATGTTATGTTGAATAAGTTAAAAAATTGCTATGAGTACTCTTTAAACCTCAATATTTTTTTACATTCAAAAATGCTCTAGAGACAACTAAGGAGTAAAAAAGTTATTTGCTTAGTGTGAGAAATAAGACACTTTTACTTTTACCCTTACTAAAATAACCTTTAGGAGCAGCATTTAACTGATCACATGATTGATCACATGTATGTTCAGAGCTGGAATAGTCAATCAAAGACAAGGATCTGTCACATTAATCATTCTTTGTTTTAAAAAAAAACCTTTTAACCTTTATTTTACTCAGTGATGTGTTTTTCTGCAAAAACATGTAATTATAATATTTATAAAATAATAAAACATGTGAAATTAACAACAACAACAACAACAACAATCTCATTTTATAATATATAGGGATGAAATAATAAGAAATTGGCCGGAATGGAAACAAAAAGAAAACTGGAGCAAAAAGGAAATTCTGCTGCTGGCAGCTTAATTTGTGTTGTTTGCACCCTCGATAAATGCAAGAAAAGAAGAAATAAAAGCTGTGTGACATCCTCTCAAATGTTCAAATCAAATGCAAATAGCAGGCTACTCTGAATTGACTGACTCATATTGCTTTATTATATTTTATATAGTCGCTCAAAAACATGTCTCACAAGGTGTGTGCTTGCTTTAGAATAAACTCTGAACCAACTTAAAATGCCTCTGGAGCTCTCTTAAATTTAAGAGCATTTTTAAGTTAAGAATTTTTACTATTTTATTTCACTTAAATCCAAAATTTCAATAAATACAGGCCCAGAAAACATTGGTGACTTCTGTATGGATATTGTCTAGTGTTAATTAGTGCATTGGTAACATCGGTCAATCAACAGAGGCCAATTAGATTTTTTACTTTTTGCTGGTTTTTAATACATTTGGATGAAGAAATGTGCCTTCAAAGCTCACTTGACCTGAATATTGGAACTAGGAGAAGTGTCTCTCCTGTGGCCTACACTGTATCATATTATATATAAACAAAATGAAAGAAGTTATAGTTTTCTTTCTGTATCCTGTGAGTTACACTTTTTGGACATCACTGGCTTTCACTTTAGAACGTGAGAGTCAATCATCAGTGTAGATTGCAGCCTGAATGTGAAACGTAGGCAGTATTACGGCCATCTGAACACTGGGCAGACCTTAAATTGGCTCTCACTCCCAAATACAGACGCAATGAATTTCACATGGGAGCTCTAAGAACAAAGTGCTCTCAATAAAACTGTACTTCTCTCTCTCTCTCTCTCTCTCTCTCTCTCTCTCTCTCTCTCTCTCTCTCACACACACACACGCACACACACACAGACACACACACACACACACACACACACATTTGCAGCTTGGTTTATGCCTCTGTCTAACATATTCCTTCCTTTATGTACCACACACTAAAAAGCTCATACAAAATGTTGTAAACATTGTCCACATACAACAGCATATTAATACAAAAATGAGAATCTGTACACTGTTTCATCCATATTTCAACCAAATCTGTGCCCATTACAATGTGAAGTCCTTCTTGTTACTTTGAACAATCTCTTCAGCCTCAGTTGAGTCCAAGCTAGTTTGAATTTTACACTTTTGAGACGCTCCATCAGCTCCACTGCACCAACTGGCCCAGGATCAGCAATCTCAAACTGAAAAATTCATTCCTACTCCATGGCCAGGGCAACCCTGTCAGGTGTCATTGGCCCCGTCTTGACAGAGATCCACAAGTCTTCGGTATTGGCCGAATTCTTTTTCTTCTTCGTTTCTGACCTTGCGGTTGCCGTGCCGTCTCCGCAGCAACAGCAGCTGTTGGCATGGCGACAGCAGCAGCAGTGGCAGCAGACCACCAAAGTAGTGAGGAGGACCAGCAGGGGAAGAGTTAGGAGGACCACCAGGCAGACTGTGTTGTAGACCCCCTGGTTGTGTTTGTCTGTAGCAAATCTCCAAAGTTGGTTGAAAAAATCCTGGATGCTGTCTGTTTTCCCATCCATGGCTTTCAGATATGGAGCGGTGGCTCTTTTTATTTGAGTCTGTCTGGCAGTTGTAAAGTTTTAATAAATCCTTTGGAGGGTTGTGAAGTCTGTAAGTCAGTAAATGTGCTATTACGCTGCTGGAGACACCAAAATAATTAAGATATGGTGTTAATTTAAGATAAAAGTCCTTTTACGTAATCTGGTTCCAGCTTTAAAGTTGTAAGATATCAAGTTTTTCTCTCTACAAAACATCAAACAGCCACCAATCCAACAGCTGTCAGGTCAGATATTTTCAATGACTTGACATTGAACTTTCATGTGCTCCTGTTTTCTACTTAAAAATGAGTTTAGATAGTTGCCCCGAAACACAGTCTTATCTAACTATGAAGCTTGTGTATGTGCTCAGGCTCGTGAAGTATTGTTTATGTTAAATGGAAACACTCAAAGCATGGAGGGTGACTTCATGTATGCCTCCTTCCTTAAAGAGTCCTATGAGGTGGTCACAAACCCAAAGCATTTTTAAACAATTCCAAAAGATAATTTGTTTATGACAAAGTTTTCTTTGGCAAAATCCGCACTTCAGTTGAGTTTGTTTATGCTGCTTGGCATTCCACTGACTGTTTTCTTGCTCTTTGTCTTCTGGAGTCTTCTTTTGTCCTCTTGCCCTTTGGTTTAGCTTAATCCAGTTGTATAGAGGTGGTTCAATTTGGGGTGTGTCTGTGGAACAAAAAAAAAAAAGAGAAAGTGAACATGGATCGTCTTGTTCCTCCTTCTTTCCCTTCCCTGCCTCCAATCCATCTTTCTGTTTCTGTCTTTAACATCTCTACTCCTGCTCTCCCCCTCTTGTCAGTGTCAGCTTTAGATTTTCAGCTTTCCCCTCATTAATACTGCAGAGGAGTCATTCAGGATTCAGGGCAGATCTCTCTAAGAGTCCCACTGAGGAAAAGAGGGACAAAGAGAGAGAGAGAGAGAGAGAGAGACAGAAGAGGACAAAATGTAGGAAGATTGTGTCTAAGGGAAGGCCAGACAGAGATAGAGGTAACCAATCTTTCTAAGAGTCCCGCTGAGACGGAGAGTGCGACAGAGCTTCAGGGAAAAAAACGAGAGAAGGGAGAGATGTAGGCTAGAGAGAGACCTGCTGCAGGAGATTTATCTGAATATACCTGGCTAATGGTTCCCATTGGAGGAGATAGATGGCATCTGGCTTAAGTTTTTATAAATTTCTGATTGTAACTATTTCCTCTGGCCGCGGATTAAATCTCCTCTTAACAGCTCTCGTGTTTCAAAAAAACACAAGGTGAGGTACTTTAATTGGTGAAGCAGGTCTGCCAAAGAAAAGCCAGTCTTAGAAATAAAAGTAAAATTGTTCCCTTTTTCTGAGAATATAGACTGTTTGATTAAGTCTGGGGCCTTGAGGCGACGTCTTTATTTAAATGGTGTTAAACAACTATAGTTTTTCAAATGATTTCAAACACTATTTGACTCAAGTTTGTCCCTTAGATTCTCTATAGCTCGCGGCTACAGAGCATCTTTGTATTCTAGATGTAGGTGGGAGAAAAAGATTTTCATCTCACGTTTGGCTGCTTCTTAGGCAGAGAAAGGGGGGGGCGTTGCACCTGCAAGTGGAGAGCAAATAGATTTGGCGTGGCTGTCACCGTGCGTTGCGTCTCATGTGTGAAATTGGTTTACCCACAGACTGCCTGCTAACTTCTATCCTGTTCTTTTGCTCAACAGGAAGCTGAGCGCTTAAAGCTAAGTAGCAAGAGTCACCTGAAACGTCAAAGTGAGAGTTCAGAAAGAGCTGTCTCATCAAACAGAACCGGTCTAAAAGATATCAGCACATTTGAAGCTGTGCTTGTTGCGACGTATATTTGGTATATGGCATATTTTTACTTTTGTTTACTTATTTTTTTAAAAAAAAGGGTAGGCTACATATGCAGCTGTGCATTTTAGGCCAAGCATTGCTGGGCCTCATGGACCTTAAAAGTACATGTTTGTTTTGGGATTTTAGGTGCAAGCTAGCCATTTAATCTTTTTTATCTTTAAATCATAATCTTGCAGTTCCCAACCTGTGGGTCGGGACCCTCACAAGTGGTTGCAAGATAAACCTTAAAGGTCATGAGATGATTAAGAGGATAGGAAAGTAGAAAAAAATATATTTCTGCTCCATAAAATTCTGTTCATTTTTTTTTTCTTGTGGATTTTTTCAGGCCTTTAAAAAAACAAAGAAAAAATCAGCTGTGTCCCAATTCTATACTACATATTCCTTATATACAGCATATACGTACACTGTTTTAGCAGTTAGTACACAAGAAACCAACATACTTTATTGTTTTATACTAACAGGAAATGATGCAATACGTGTGCTCAAACCTGCGTCTTTAGAATGTCACTGCTAATTAAACTTAACAAACATTTGTGATCAGTGACAAGGGTTTGCAAGTAAACATCTCTTCATTTAAAGGGGTCACCGGCCAAAAAGGTTGGGAACCACTGTCTTAAAATACACTTTCATCCACCTGTTTTTCCGTGTGTTTTAAATTTGCTCATAAAAAACCCCCTGACTGTTCGATTATTTCCTTTGCTGTAGGTACATGTTGTTGTGTTGAGCTTGGCTGAGCAGCAGCACCTTTGTGTACACTCTGATCTCCCTCACATTATGAAAACACTGTCAACATGACAAGCCAGAGTCACAGAACAATAAGTCTTGTAGAAGAGAGACAATGGCCAGGTGCAGCACAGAGGTGTGATCTAGCTATATAAAAGAGATGACTAACAACGTGGTACAGTTATTAAATGGAATGGATAAGTCACTAAGTGATGATTATTTTAGTCTGTGGACAGGAAGAATGAGATCACTGTAAGTTGCGGGAAAACTAGTTTCAGTGTCAGAAAATGTAAAAAAGGATCTTAAATCATTGAGGTCATAATTTCATTTTGTCTGTTCTGTGTGCTCACATACAAAGACAAGTCAAAATAGTTATTTATTTTATTTAAATAGTTACTCACTTGGATGTTCAAACTTTTCTTAAGGTAAACACTTTGATTGCCAGTATTATTACGCCAAGAGTCTCTTTCTCGGCAGGCCATTTCCATTACTGTGAGTAACTGAGAGAGTTCACACTGTAAATGTTGATGACGCACGTCGCAGCTGAGGTTAGTTTGTGATATAGCGAAGGTACAGAACCGAAAAGGTAATGTATAAAGAGAATACAGCCATGTTTATACAAAATGGTTTCTAAATACATTTTAAATGAGGCCACAGGCTTTAAATATTTCCCTGGTTCATATCATCTCACTGAGATGCCATTCTAAGAATCTAACCAGGGTACTTCACTTTCTCATGACATTGTGCTCTCCTGGAGCCATTCATATACAGGAAATAGTCATTTCTGGGGCACACAAAGCCAGGAAGGGTCTGAGAAAAATGTTTGCACTCGGTTAGGCCCTGCTGCTTTTTAAGGAGCATGTGCGACCTAAAAGACAAAGTTGTGACAGAAGGCAAGGCAGGAATCTTTAATGACATGCCCCAAGCACACGGTCAGAGCAGATCCTTCATCAGGAAGATTTAATACACAGTACTTGGACACGTTCAGTTTGACTTGTGTCAGCCACCAACATACAATTAAAGTTATACTCCTTTGTTGTTGTTTTTACAGAAAACACGAGATATCTTGGATCACATCAAGTGCAACTGTTTCGCTTGGGTAGCTACAGGCCTGCTGATAGTCTGGACGAGCACAGCTCTCCACAGCGAGCAAGAGCAAGTGCACAAGCCCAAGACAGTTCAGACTTGTGTCAACTGTGAAATGAGCAAAGTGGAGGACATTATTACAGTAAGAGCAGGAGGAGGAAAGTCTGTAAATGTTTGAGCCAAAACCGTTTTCTGCAAAGATCCACTGAACAGAGCAATGGGAACTTATTCTATATGGTTGATGCAGCAAATATAAATATTATAACTGATGACAAAGTTAAACTTTTTCTTTTCATCAACTGAAATGACCAATCAAATGGTTTTAAAAAGTCAAGAAAATAACAAGAAGAGCATGTTATAGTGACGCTCCACAGCACTCACAGGCAGGAAGAAACTTATCAGCTTATGGTTGTAATTTGTCAAACATCCTGTCAAATCTAACCACTGCCAATGCATTTTTTTAAAGAGTTTGCCACAGTTGCAGAAATGTTGCTACTGTTTTCCCACTGTCACACGACAAAAAACATCAACAGCACATATAAACCATTCAGAACAGTTTTAAAGTATTTCAAGTTTCTGGCACTCAAGGTCTCTTTGAAAGCAGCACCTTACCCCGCAGGCACTTGTGAAGTGGCAGATCAGCTCTCCCCTCCTGTCTAATCCAGTCAGCTGCTCAAACTTGTGTTGTTCTTGTTTTGGCATCTGGCTTCTGCTCTGCTCTGGTCCCCCTCACCCAGACATCTTGACATGTCTTCACTTTCTGTTCCTGTTTCCCTCTCTACCCTTGTTTCCCTCCCCTCTCTCTCTCTCTCTCTCTCTCCCTCTCTCTCTCTCTCTCTCTCTCCCTCTCTCTCTCTGAGTGAGTGTGTATTTTGGTCACCACGTCACTGCACCCTGCCCACTTTGTGTAAGAATGGGCCCTCTGTCTGTGTTTATGCATGGTGAACTGGATTCTTGCGGAAAACCGTGCAACAACAGTCTTAAGTTGCCGGCAAGGTTGCAGCATTTTGCATAATAACACAAAATTACTCAAACAAAAACCCTCCACCCATCTCAGAGTCCCAAAATGGGAATAAAAAGGGGAAATGAAAACTGCAGAAGTGTGTGTGTTGTGGGTACCATCAGATGTAACCGTCAGATGCAAGTGAGATATGAAAATGTGAGGTTATGTGAAGTGCACACACACAAACACTATGCCTTTGGCATTGTGGTCAGTGCCCTTTCAGTTCAGTCGAGCAAAAGAGGATTTTTTTATTCAAGTAAGAAAAAAAGAAAAGAAAGTGTTCTGCTGACATTAAATATCAGTCCACTTACCCTCCACTCCTCAAAGGAAGGGGGTTATGAGTTAATGTGCACTGACTCGAATACTATGTACTCAGAAACAGTATGATTGTGAACATACAGTACAGTAGGCCTGATGCTAGAACTCAAAAAGTGGTTAATGTGGGTCTGCATAGTCAGGTCACATAACCACTGTGGATTTACTTTAAAAAATGTTTACAAAATAAAACCATTTCTTTCACTGCTGTTCCTTTTACAGTGTCAAGTCTACAAATTCAGCTATTCAAGAATTTAGAAAATAATGAATGAGGAATTTCACTTTCCATGCCCATAAAGTAGTTTGTGGTGGTGAAAACATCAAAAAGTCAAATAAGAATATTGATACTTAAAAGCAAATTATGTGTTCTTCATCTGAAATATGATCAGATCAGCACTGCAATTTTTTTTTTTTTGAACTAGTGCAGCCACTGTAGATAGAAACTGATAAACTGTGATAATCTTGAAAACACACTTCATGACCATCTGACTGGCTGAACATGCAGGGTTGTTTTTTCGTAGCTACGGGGCATGGTTACATGAAAATTGATGAGACAAGCCTCACCATGTCTGCAGGTGTGTCAGAGCCATCTTAGACAAATAGCAACCATCCGCCCACACACACACACACAAACACACACAGCCAGCAGAGAGGGTGCTGTCTGACTGGCAGGGCGTGCAGTGCTGCTACACAGTGCAGCTATATCACAGCTGCTGTTGAGCACTACAGTGTCCAGTCACCTCGAGCAAGTGTTGATTAATGACCTGAGTGCAGCAGCACTTTCCTTGATGGAAATCCTTCTTTAAAGCAGTTTATATGAAAATGATTTCACTATACAGTATATCCCATTTGCTGCTTTTGATTGCTACTGCAGACATACCTGCATGTAGAAGTCACCTTTTCATTGCATGCATTTGCTTTACATACAGATATGCTTCTGTACCTGCAGGGGTCATTTGAAAATCTTAGATTTAATCTGCTTTTCAACTCTGAGAAGACACGACGGAATGACCTGAACTGGCTGTTGGATCTTATGCAGCAATGTGCCTTTTCAGGTCTGCTGTAATTCAAAAACACAAGGCCACAGTGGCTGCCTCAGTGTGAATGAGCAGTAGTTGCTGGATAAATGCATGATGTTGGAAATTGTATTATTTTTTGCCATTTCCTTGACGGAGACTTTATTTTGTCCTTATATTATAAGGACCCTATTATACCTCCCCTTCCCTCTGAGGATACCTTATGTTCAACTTACACTGCAGTGACCCTCGTATGTGTCCCATTTCCTCCATGGAAACCATACTCTCAGTTTATACTTTGTTGACCCTGTACTATAATAGGCGTAGCTCCCATCTGGTTTATAGAAACCTCATTCTCAGTCGAGCTCACCTGTGACGGAAAGCTCAAACAATATATTCCTTTATCCAACTCTGGTCTGTAGCTGAACAAATTGTAGGAAAGAGCACTGAGCTCACACTGGATCACTGATCATACAATCATGTCAGCAAAAAAAAAAAGAGACTGTGACATTATCCGTAGCATTAAGGAAAGCCTCGTGGAATTACTGGACTGTGCAAAAGAGCATTACAAATCACTACAACCTACTGGTTCTGCCAACGCACGCTGCAATATGAGCGAGCATGAACCCAACACTGTGCACTCTGTGAGTTCTTGAATGTGAGCACTAATGAAAAGTGACTAAAGGGTTGCTGTAGTGGAATCTGACAAGTGTCCAGAAATAGTCTGCTAATAAACCCAGTGCCCCAGAGGCAAACCTTAGCTGTGATTCAGTCCTGTAAAATGTTTGGGCGCAGTGCTGTGAAACAGGCAGAGAGCAGGACGGGGAAAGACATGATTAGTCTATATAAGGAATTGCCTCTTGCTCTCAAGAAATCATTGAAGAGCTATTGGCCATTGGCATGTAAACTTAAAGCTTTTAAAGGGTACCTAATTGCACATTCCAGCTATGAGGTCAGTCTGAGCTATTTTAACATTTAACTACGTAATAATCTCAGCATAGTTATCGTATGACACAGGCTGTCTCCTGGGACTAGACATTATGTTAAACATTTCGTTCTTGGCTTGTGAAGAACTTTGGTCTATTCTGCTGCATGAATAAATAAAGTGTGACACTGTGAGCTTGCAGTGAAGGAAGTATTTTCCAAAGTGCTTAAATTTAATCAATGGGGACTTTCTAAGTTCCTCGTTGCTGCCCAGTATTTCCAAATACAGAAAGCAAAGCAAAATGAGACATCGTGGGAATAAAAAGTCACTCAAGTTACCCAACATTTCAGGTTTCCATGGATATTTGAGTTTTTACAGTAAGGTAGCTATAAAAAACAGAGGAAATAGATGATTCACCAAAGAAAAAAAAAACAGATTGTGTCTATGAGTTCAAACAGGACAAGTACAGTTGAGTTTTAAAGCAATAGATAGATAGATAGATAGATAGATAGATAGATAGATAGATAGATAGATAGATAGATAGATAGATAGATAGTCTCTGAGTTCAAACAGGACATGGACAGTTGAGTGTTAAGGCCGGTTAATGCTACATAACAATTGCTATGTCATTATCTTTTACAGACAGACTTCGACTGGTGTTTCCTACAAACAGAGACGTCTGATAGTCTTAGAAGAAAAATACAGACAGTGACATGACCTTATGTGGTCATGGGATAACCAAGAAATACAAAAGTGAACTTCCCTGTTTTGTTTTTTGCTGCTGCGATTTTTTTAAATGACAAGACTTGTATGCAGTGTCACAGCCTTTTTAGTAAAAATGATAACAGGCAGACTGAAGCAGATTCTTAATTTCTAATTTGTAGCTTACAGGAACATTTTGACACAGCAAGCAAGTTCAATAAGAAATGTTCACCCTCCAGTGAGAAAAAAATAAAACAAATTCTCTTTTAAGACTCTGTTCAACCTCAATTTATATCAACATGACAGTAACTGAATATTTTGCTTGCATTAATCTCCTCACTGTCGCACATTTTCTCATCTCATTATTATCTCAGTAGCCAGTCCCTCTTCCAGGTAATCGCTGTTAATCAATGTCACCTATTAATAAAACACACTGGTGCCTAATCTTGACTACAGGAATGTATTTCTCCTCATTGAGCTAAACAGAGGCATTAAAACGAACCTTTTTCTGAACATTTTTTGTTGGTGTTGACCATCACATGCCTATGTTTACCCAGATGGTTTTTAAAAATGTTTCCTAAGCCCTGAGGAAGAGATTTCTCAACCCAAACTATGTGACACTTAATTTGCATACGGCGGCTGTGATTATGCACATGCGTGTGTGTAACCACGACTTTCTTTTCAGAGTTGCCGTTTGTGTAACTGAAGTTAAGATGATGACATGAACCTTTTCTTTTTCTGTGACTGACACTCTTGATATTCCTTGTTTATTCCTGGTCCTTAACTACAAATGTTGACCAAAAACACAAAGCTGACAGTCTTACTCAACCTGCCATTACAGCATGATTTCCATTCAGTTCAATTTAATTCAAACTGTGCATCGATGCGTGTGTGTGTGTGTGTGTGTGTGTGTGTGTGCATTGGATTAAGGCTGAAATGCACTCTCTCACAAACACACACTCCTGGCGCTGTGCCTTCTGCAAAAATATCCCTATAAAAAGTCTTGAGCATGGAGCATCCTGTAGGTGATGTGATAAAGTAAGAACAAACTCTCTGCTGAGCTCATCCCTCAGGTCACTGCATCCCAGAGAGACACTTTCATATGTGTGTCAGCTCTCATATCTGAATGGCTCCTGAGGACTTCTGTGTAGTTCAACTGATGCAGGGTGTGTGTGTGTGGGGGGGGGCATTAAGAAGCGCTGCTGGCACACTGCAAAAATCAAACTCCATTTCCTATTTGGCCTTACATCATGAACAGAAAATGGCAAAGCAGGAAAAACACATTGCAAACAAACTCTGACAACAAAGTCCAGAGAGCCATAGCTAAACACACATGATGGCTATAAAAAGGGGGGAGTTTGACATTATGTAAATCAGTGAACCAGCGGTCTTTGTTCCCAGAGGGTACTACTGCAGTAACCAGGGAGGACATGGAAAGACTGTGGAGGAGCTCAGCTGATATGACAAATGTTAAGTTTTGATTTGATAATATATAACCACATTTATGTTTTGGAGGAAAATGAGCCCACAAATAGGATTACAAATTTGCTATTGTCACAGTAATTTACCAACTATGTTAGTCTGACTGCACAAGACATACCTCAGTTTTTCACCAACCAGAGTCAGTTGTAAGTTGATTAAAACAGCATGAAGACAAGCTAGAGAAAAGACAACATAAAGCTAAAAGTAATAGATACTGTAAATTGTGGAAACATCCATTTTCTGAAACTCCAAATGGCAGTACAAATGCTAACTTGACATCAACAGTAGCAGGATTACTATGTCTTGTGTGGATTCACATAGGGGTATTCTCTGTGGGGAAATACTATCAAACAATTCTATGAAGCCATCCCATAGATCAAAGGGTTTGAAACTCATCTGAGAAGGCATGGGGGTATGTCGGACAAAAGAGGTTGGGAACCACTGTTGTAAATTAACCACTAGAACAAAATACAGTAAGTGCGGCTTAGTTAAAAATATCAGCATGTTAACAGTATAACCAGCTTCTCTCTACAACATTTTCTCTTGGTTAACTCTGGGTTAATTCTTCCCCTGGAGCCCAGCTGTCAATCTGACTGTCTTAACCAGGTCAACTCACATCTACATTTACAGGCCAGCCCTTTCGAGAGGTAGAGTGCAATGAATTTAGTGGTTGCTTTTGGGTTTGTGGATGGATAAAGCCTAAACAGCTGCACAAAGTAAAGACTTAATTAGAAGGAAATTAATAATTGTAATTGTAGAATCACAATTGGTCAGTCAGTACTAGTCGAAAAAAAGGAAAACAAAAAAGAATTAAGCAATATTCAGGCTTTAGAGCCTCCATTCATTAATGACCACAGTGCAAGAGTGCTGAAAACCTGAATGAATGGTTAGATAGATCATTCCAATAATAGGTGTTTTCACTTGTGATCCTCAAATTAAAGCAAACAAACAAAAAAACAGCTTAAGTTGCAGAATGTGATTCCCAACCAGAACATCAAGTCTTACCTCACATTCGACTCAGCTGAGGTTGTGAATAGTCAAATTTCCACTCCTCCACTCCAACTCATGGAGCTTTGAGCATCAATAAATGGCTGATGAAAATCAAGCTGTTCACCGGCCGGTTTCCCAATTAAGCCCCGCTATCACAGAGAGGCTCTAACTGGAAGATCTGGGTTGCACCTCCCTTTTATTCAGATGCCTGCCAGGGCCTGTTAACTTTCTGGGTTCAGCGAGATGTAAAGAGACTCTACGAGTGCATGGGAGACTGGGGATGGCTCACAATGCCGCTTTTCATCAGCTTCACCCCGTCACCAGCTCTGTGCTCAATCCTGTAGAGAGATGTTGGAGGGATTACTGTATGGATCGGAGTGAGGAGAGGAGGAGAAAGAGTAGACAAGAGGATAAGAAAGAGGAGAGAAGCAGAAGAGAAACTGATGCCTCCTGTTCCCTTGACCATGCAATATTCAACATGTATGCTGTTCAGCTGTGTTTAGCTACAAAAAAAATCATATATTCTGACATTTGTGCAGAATTTTCAAGCTTTTCCTTACTATGTAAGCAGAGGGCAAACACGAATAATGAAATTTGATTTCTTTCTCAAATTGAATGTTCTATTTAGCCTAAGACTAAACAACTAGATTAAGCCTTAAAGTGGAAATGAATTAACACATTCTTTTTCATGAGTTTATAGTTTTGAATGTACCTTGGTCAAAAATAAATGCTTAGGGATTATTTCATGTGTACATTTTGCTGCTTTGCAGATGCACTAAAAGTTTTCATGAGAGTTCACAACAGAGCCCTTGAGCACTTTTGCAGAGGCGATTTGGGAAACAACCATAAGCTTTGATGGACTTAACTCGATTGCACCAAAACATCCATGAAGCACAGAAAGCATACACTGGGATTTAGCAGAGTTAGAAAGCTGACTTACTTGAGTCAACAAATCATCTTAGGTTTGGGACACTGACATCCTAGTATAGTAGCTTCAGTCAATCAGAAGTCTAGCTCCTCTGGAGTCCAGAAAGTGGGACAGTCCTCTTTACCTAACAAGCAGTACTGTGCCAGGCTCAGTCACAGCCATTGTTATTGCTAATGTTTGCATAATTAATTAAGTGACTACATTGCTGCTGCTGCCGCTAGCTTACTCTATGAGAATCATCAGATTTGAATAGCCTGCAGGATGATACACTGCAGCTAGCCCAATGTCTGCACGGCTAATGTTTGTGAATGTGCACATGGAATGACCTTAAATCATACCTCAACTTTATTCTTAACCAAACTGTTATACTTCCCTCTAACTTAAGCCAAGAATTTCACATGATGAACCATAGAAAATACAAACTGTTGCTGGAACTGTGAGTTCTTGATGTTTTACTTCAGTCACTGTAAGAACTACAGTTCCTACAATTTCTCTTCGAATAATCTTCTTTTAATGCCTGTAGCCCTGGTCTAGAAATAAAGGATTATTATGTAGTCCCAAATAGTCTTAAGTTGGGTAAAAATAGCATGGAAAGTAGCCTAATTTAGTTTTGAATAGTGTGAAATGTAAATTGTTAAATAAAAGAAATAAAAATCCAGCTCTAAATAATATCAAAGTTGAATATTTAGTTAACTGAAAAAAAATACGCAATTCACCTTAAGTGTTTTATTGGTCATTATCAGAGGATAGTGAGTGTCACCTTTGGTGATTGGCAGTATAGGTGAGGTCGTGAAACAGAGCGGGCGGGCAGACATGCAGAGAGGGAACAAGAGGAAGAAGGGCAGGGCGAGCCCCGCAGGTCAGAGGATGTCGGAGTAAACGTGAAAACACAGTAGCAGTAACTTAAGACGCCAGCACACACTTTTGCCAGCTATTTTCATTTAGTTAGGCTGAACTTTAGTGCTTGTGTTGTGTGTGTGTCTATGGCTGTGTCTGAAATCATTCACTACTCACTACATAGTCCACTATATAGTGAGTTTGCCATTTTGTAGTGCTGTCCAAATGTATAGTGAGAATTATTATACCCTATATAGTGGACTCAAAGTATCCCACAATGCATCGTGAAAAGTAGTGTACAACAGATGGTCACTAACCAAGCGCTATATACCATCATGCATTGCGCTGAAAGAAAAATATCAAACGGACGAGAAGAGAAAGCAGCGCGAAAATGTTTTTCATTTTGCCGATGAGCTCACTATATAGTCCTCTACATAGAACTCTCTAGATAGTGAGAACCTAAAAGCCCCCATAATTCCAGTCTAAACTCAGTCTATGACAAAGCGTGGTGGGGTGCTACACACCCAACTTTGGGTGGTTTGGTTTGGTTTTGAAATTGCATTCTTCCAGCTGTCTGAGATCTAACTACTGCCAGATGTAAAGTGGAAAATCACTACATACATAATAATATAAACACAAACTAAACTGTTGTAATTTCGACACTGTCAGCTGCCCCAAGTCACAACAAAGTTCGAATTCAGGCTACAGCAAGTGAGAAGAGTGCAGGAAAGTTGCAATTTACCCCTCTGCTGGTTGCAATATAAGACAATAATCTTACTGTATTCCATCTACTATGGAAAAAGCTGAACAGCACTTTTTATGCAGTTTGATATATCCTTCATATTAGAACTACAGACACAGCCTTTACTGCACTGTATGAAGCAGACTGGCAGTGGTGTCATTCGCACAGCAGGGTTTGTAGTCTCTTTAGTTAATCATACAGTATAATCATGTGTCTGTAAACTGTGCGAGGCTTCCTGATCAGTTTGAGCAGTTTTGAATTCACACTGCTCCCTATGCAGCTCTGTCATTGCTTAAAGGACAGTGTGCACTTGTGGCTAGCAGAATGTTAAATAAAAATGTGTAGTAATGATTCTGGTAAAGCAGGGACAATTTGCTGTAAGGTAGGCTACAGAAGCTACGTGCAGTTGTTTCTGTTCAATAGAAGGTACTTTCATATTTTCACTCTCAGTAATCCACAACAGAACATCCACATGACTGACAGAGAACCTCGTCAAAACTCGTGTGAGCATTGTTTTTATGACACAGCAGTTCATGTCAAGTGTTTTGTTTTGATAAAGACTGAACACGAGCTTAATGTATCTCTGACCTTTGCTACACTATTAATCCTGTGTCATTTATTTGTGTCTGACTCTAACATATTCACAAACTTCACGCAGGCTCATTATTTACCAAGTTGTTACTGCTGACCAGACATCTGAATGGATAATTAATGGATAATTAGAACAAGCAGTAATTAAACAATGAATCTTAAAACTGCTGAATTGAGGGTTTGTGAGTATCTGTTATTGCGATAAAATCTGTAGCTGCCATAATGCATGTGTGTGTAGTTGAGTTGGTGATGGTCAAACTAGCTGTTTGTAGCCTACAACAGTAATGTATAGCCTTCAGTGCTATTTTTCATAAGAGCTTGTTGAGAAGACTTTAGTTAAACAGGCTAGGAAAATGATTGCTGACCCCTCCCATGTACTGTATTCAGAATACGAACTGCTCCCATCAGGTAGACGCTACAGGGTTCCAATTAAACACAGGAAAAGATACCTGAATAGGTATGAAACCCATCCCTCTGTCAGTGAATTTCCTAAACTCAGGACAAAAGGAGGGTGTGAAATGAGGGGCATTGTTGCAAGTATTTAAATGTATTTGAATGCACTTATGTCTGCACTTGTTTGTGCACTTCATGTTTGTTACTAAGTGTATGTATTTTTTTGTGGCAGCCTTTATGTCCAAGACAGATTTCCCTAGAAACAAAATAAAGTAATCTTGTAATCTTGTAAAATCAGATGATTCAGAGAATTAACAAGCCTAAGTTTTGCAGCTGAGGAGATGAGAATATTTAGCTTAATACAGCAGGTGATCTTGTGTTTTTATTCATGCTTGACTAATACTTGGTAGTCAGCTTTAAACTGGTGGACTCTTTCAACAAACACAAATTCATTAAATTACTTTCTTAGTATACATTTGACAAACTGAAGTTTAGCCCACCAGAAGATGCCTAACCTTTTCCCCTTTTAGCTTATTCTGCCACCAGCAGTTGTTTCAGTTGAGCATTCTGTTGCCATAGCAACCCTTTCTGCCAAGAAGGGGTTCCATAGCAGTTACAGTTTAACTGACATTGTTACATCAACCATTTTGTCAGATCTGTGACCAGGCAAATATTAACAGACAGCTTTTATCTACTGCTCAAATGCCATAACTGTTTTGTAATTAGTGGGAATGCTGATTCAGCAGTGTCTGTGTTTTGCCTGTAACCTCAAACACAGAGATGATAGTAGTTTTCAACTTGTGACAGCTCCTATATTTTAAAGAGTATGTAGACATATTATATATCAGTGTGTTCTGTGAAGCCTATTGCCTCTT
>LKNJ01005683.1:0-21856 GCA_002120245.1 Maccullochella peelii
CCTCCCTCATCTTTTTAAGTGGGAGAACTTGCACAATTGGTGGCTGACTAAATACTTTTTTGCCCCACTGTATAACATTTGTTGGGGACTATTTTCCGCCATGGATTAATACACATTTGATGCTGTAGAGAGTATTTACAGCATCAGGACTGCGTATGTGGGACTGACTCAAAATAAGCTACAGTGTCCATGTTTATGTTAATGAAGGAACATTACAGGAAACAGGAAAAAATTTAAAAACTTAAACTTAAAACACGGCTGACTTATTTAACAGTTGCAGCATCCTGATTTGGTCTGAATGCAGCCTAAGAAAGACGCATGTAGCATTCGTCCTACCAGCTGCATCAGAAGCTATGTCTTCTTGCCTGGAGTTTGTGTTGACTGCTTTCTGTTATCTTGTCAGAAAATTCTTATCTGAGCAATCAGGGTGGAGCCTGGATCGTATTCAGGTGGGACAGACATGTAGCAACCGAAAAGGAAGAACAAGAAAAAGTCACCTGCAGTGTGAATGTGTGCCAGGCACAGGTAACCTGTTCTGTCAAACATGTCGAGTCAGTGAGGCTGTGCAGCACTAACCAGAACTCAGCAGCAACACACTGCGAGGCTTCATTACCTCTCCACTCATCTCAAACATCATGCAAATCTAAATACCAGTGAAACACACTCACACACACTCACACACACTCACACTAGCCTTCATGGAAGTCTGGTGTTGATGGTTTTGTTTTTGTGGATGATTGGACTGTATGAAAGTGGTGGCTCCATCCCAGAATAGCACACCATACACATTCGAACACACTTACATTCAAATAGAAACTGTCCCCTCTCCCTCAGGCCATTTATATGGAGATGAGAGACTTGGTTACCAGGCAGACACACACACACACACACACACACAAACCCAAAGTGGCACGTAGGGCTCATTGTAACATCCTCCATTCAGCTGAGCCCTCCAAGCTCATCATAAATGATAATGCCAGACTTCCACTCAGCCTCAGGGGTCGCAATACAGACAAGGATGACACAATGGGCTCACACTCTCTCATACACACACACACACACACACATGCACACACACGCAAAGCGGTGACTCAGCCCTCAGCCTTTTGGGTCTCTCTGCTCTTTGGACAGCCCTTTGGGTCCTTCAACACACACACTTACGCAGACACAAACTTAAATATAAGCTTTGCTTGCCTTGCAGATGAACAGATATGAGAGAGAGGTTTGTGTGTGTGTGTGTGTGTGTGTGTGTGTGTGTGTGTGTGCGAGTGTTTGCAGGAAGGTGGAGGTGGACTGTGGGTTTACTCAAGACATCCTATGATGTCAACAATTTCCAACACATGACATGAGTCATTCTTTAATTAGTGTGTTTTCATTAGCGTGCTCACTTGGTCCTCTGGGTAATGAAGTGTCCTATTAGCCTGTTTGGACTTGATTAAAGACACGCACACATGTCCGTTCAAATTTCTCAATTTGGACGATGATGGAAGATGAAGATGTTAAGTTGCATGTTCACTTCTTCCCGCTCTCTTTACTTAACTACAGAAGCATCATTCGTGTGACAGAAGAGGAATAAAAAGCTGGGGTTCTTTAAACAGCAGGAGACCAGTTAATCTTATGGTTTCTGAAGTCGGAGAATAAAGTATATACAACTTTTCTGAGCAGGGACTGTGTACACCAATCTATTTTTTCCATGAAGTCAATACAATTGGAATTTACCCGTTGGGTTTTCTCTTTTCCTTTCAATTGTCCAACAGAAAGAACAATACAGTTTCAGTGGAGGGCTAGAAAACTGAAGTATCTTATTATGTGGTGTAATTTTTTTGCTTGTTTACTGGTAAAAGCAGTTCATATTAAGCTAGATTAGTTTTTTGGCCATTTTCCCCCCAACCAACCCCACTGTTGACCTGAGCAGGAAGTACTGCAGACATGATCCCTCACTGGCTTCCCACCTGTGAACATTGATGAGAGGCCAGAAACCAGAAGTTCTACAATGACGAAGTGCAAAATTTAGTAATATTACAATGCATATTTATTATGTGAAAGATACAATAATAGTGAATAAAATACTACATATCTAATACCAGCTGACAGGGTGTCCAATAGACTTAGAGAAAGAATACATACTGTATGTGGCAGGGGATCAGATCCCCTATTTGTTTTGGGTTTTTTTTTAAAGACCAGCCCCTCCTGTAATTATACAATGGATTTTTAAGCAGTGTGATCAAGTACCTCACCCAGGTGAATTATGTGTCTGGATCTGCAGGGAGGAAGAGCATGAGAGGCAGTTTGCATATTTCACAGGGCAGTCAGGTGCATGGGCTTGTTTAGAGCCTTGTAAAGTTAAGACTTTGGTGACAGCATTGGTTGTTTGGCTTTAAATGTAATATCTAATGAATAATCATTTATGTTATTGTTATTTTATGGCAGGAATAAAATTCCATTAAACTCTTGATATAGCAAAAAAGTATTAAAACTAGGATTAAATCTTAGTAGTTAGTAGCTACAACCTGTTTCAGGACAAAAGATATACAGAGAATACTGGAGTTTACATTCATAGTCTAGTGGGAATTAATCACAAGCTGAAGCTGTACCTGTCACTACACATTGTTACCTTGGTGAAACCAAATATTATGTAAACCTTAATCTAACTTATCTTAACTAAGATTACAGGGTGTGTTCATTGGCTTCAAGCAAAAACATAAATAGCTTTTACAATAAAAAAATAAAAAAACAAGACTAGGAGTCTACAGCCATGCTAGCGGCTCTTTGAGGCTGTACTGAAGCACAGTCGTGCTTTGAGCTAAATGCTAACGTCAGCTAACATGCTGATGTTTAGCAGTTATAATGTTTATTTCACCATTTTAGGGACAGTACGGAAATCACTGTGGTGGCTAGGGGGGCTGAATCTTCATTTTATAAAAGCCTTGTTTATATTTCCGATGGACCCTTCCCATTCGACAAAAAAAAAATGCAATACCCTCCCCCCAAGATCAGAAACATTTATGGCAAACATAACAAACAGGTGAAAATACAGTCACTCTCTAATTTTGAACAAAGAGCTGATAAATAGACAGTTCTACAGCCACCAAATTTGCAAACCGTGAACGGGCTCCAGCTCTGAGACAGGGAACCAAAGAGACGTGCGGCCTGGACGATGGAGCTCAGCCGGGCAGGAAAACTAAAGGCAAACGGCCTGAGGACTGAAGAGCAGCGTATCAGGAACCCTCAGGCAGACAGACGGGCGTAGCCCAGCAGGGCGACCAGAAGGCAGGGCAGATGGATGGGACCGCCCTGGAGGTCGGCCCAGAGGTCAGCTATGTAGACGGGACCGCTCAGGAGGGCAACCAGAAGGCAGGGCAGATGAATGGGGCCGCTCTGATCCACATGCACTGTGTTTTTTAAAATGAACATTAGCTAACTGAAAGAAAGCACACTAAATGACTCTGAAGAATGAAAGAATAAGATAACAAAAAATAAAACTTACTGAATTGATATTTCTTTCTGGTCCTCTCACTTTCCAAAAATGTCCATTTTAAAAGTTTAATCAACTGTTTGTTTGAAGCTATAGCGTCCGATCACACTTGATTTTGGAGTTCAAGGTTTTGGAGTACAACCAGGTTTCAAAAAGCTAAAGTAGTGTAAAGGTGCAAAAATAAGTCAAGGTATAAAGTGTTATAATTTGGTGCAACCAAAGGTATTACTGAAACATGATTTATTACATCTTACAAGTTATTGGTGCAAGTTACCCAGGCTTTCTGTTTTACAGCGGAGCTGCAGGGTGACTCGTCAGCCCTCGGCTAAACGATCTCACACTGGCACTTTGTAGACTGGGCCACGCCTGGTTTTAGAGGATGGAGAAGCCTGCTCTGACGTCTAGAGAGTAGCTCTGGGCTAACTGGCGCATTTTGAAAGGCACTTGAGATTGTCTAAGTTATTTTATTGAAAGTGTGATTTTCTAAGATGATATTTCAATCCCAGTGTCACAGCCGATGGGACGTCCAATCTCTACAGGCTGCCCTGCAACCAATCAGGGAGACATACAGACAGAGAACTGTGATTTTGGATCTGTTGCGGCAGAGCAGCAGGGAGGGTCCTGGAAAACAAAAAAAAATAAAGAGCTTAAGGTCACACACACAAGCCATTCGTTGGCCCACTCCCACCTCTGGCATGCTGCTGATTGTTGGATTGGCATTTAATTAATCCTGTCAGAAAAGGTTAAGAAAAAGAAGAAAGGAGAGAGGGAACAAAATTAAAGACATTGACAGAGGGAGAGACTCTGCGAGGCGCTCCATTGGCCAACTGAAAAACAATGAATTTCACTAAAGCAATTTAGTTTAGCTTCACCCTGCAGACAACTGAATTTGGTCTACCCGAACGCTTATTTGGCCAAATATAAACTGTGTTTTGCATGCCAAAGACAAAGGCCAATGTGGGGCAAGTGATGGAGGTGTCATAAGCTTTCAGATACATTATAAATCTGCAGCACGTCATCTACAGTATCTCACATTATAGTTTGCTGCTTCAGATCTAAGTCCAGGTGGTGAAAGTAAATGTGAATCCCCTCCCTTTGCAACTATTATCAAGCCCTTGAGCAAGGTATTCAACCCATACAAAGCAGGAGAAGACTTGTACGGGTGTGAATGTACAGTATGTCACAAGCCGCACAATGAAGGAACAAGGCTCAACTAAACATCCTCAACACAGATTCCTTTGCATAAGTACAGTATGACTGAGATGCAGGGAGGTTATAAGAAAAGAGTTTTTTTAGATGGATCTTTTTTTCACAGAGGGTTTTACTGCTCCATAGCACAAGATGACAATAACACTGTGTTTGCAGAGGTTGATACAGCCATTGATTACCTCATCAGGACCTGAGTTTTCTGTCTTTTAAAAGTCATTTTCCAGAAACTCCATTGATTTTTTTTTCAACCTCTCATTCACGGAGAGCTGCACTGCGAGCTGGGAGCTGCATCTGAAGACATTTGAGTTATCAATGGCACTTCATTGTTTATGTCAGTTACTATCTTTGACCTTTATTGCCTCTGCTAACTAGTGGCTGACTTGATGACCATCAAGTGGTCAGCCACAAGTGAGCAGAGGCAATAAAGGTTATAGATGTGTTAAAGGTTTTCATGTCCCGTACTCTGTCATGTTTATATATTTACATTTGAGACACAAGCAGCGTAGAGGTGGCCTTCATTGTGACTCATGTTTGTGGGTTTGTCAGGTTTCAGTGACAGCGAGCGCAGAGTGACAAAGCCGAGAAAAAGACAGGACACACAGCAATGATCTGTGGTTTCCTGTGGAACAATACTGCACCCTTTCTAACAACTGCTCAGGGTCGCTAAATGAAATACACACATACACACAAACACATCCCCATTCTGCCCTACTCACGTTGAAAACTATTAGACTATATTGCCACCTGCAGGCAATCAAGTTTCATGGATTGTTAGACCAGAAATGTATATCCAGTTGCCAGTATATGAGCGTCTACTTAGCTAATGCAGTTTAATATTAAAGCTCTGCAATAAATCCTACCTTTATGAATGTTAAAACGTTCTCTTTTTGGTGAAAGTGTTTTAGAGAGGTGCCAATTCAACTTTACGGGCAATTTCCCTCCAAACAGCCTCCACAAATATTGACCCTTTAAGCGAACTGTATAGTGCAGAACTTTACATTCAGACACTTAAATATAATGTAAGGAAGTAAAAATTGTGCACGAGCTTTCAGATAAGGAGTGATTTCAAACACAGCCTCTGTCTCCCTCTGGTGGAGTAAGAGGTGAGGTGCACTACGGTGACTACAACCTGCTGTCTTCAGAGACATCTGTATCCAGGATGGCCTCTGCTTAACTACAGCTGCGTGTTCACACCTGTGAACAACAGTCTGTTATTTACCTGATCAGGATTTTAACATATTTGAGATGCAGGGGGGAGTAGAAGAAAACAATTTAGCAGTTCTCAACTGTAGTGGTCAACTACTGTAATAGTCACTTAGTGTGTTAATAATAATAGTTCCCCTTAAAATGATCTTTTCAATATAGTAGCACCAACAGATTTGTTATTTCCATATACAAATGTTGTTCACCCACTGTTTTATTTTTCCGATGTTATAGTCTGATGCCAACGCATGGCTCTCTTGCAAAAAAATTAAAATTCACCTTGAAACCTTCTCTTCATCTGCTCTCACATATCCGTCACATTCTACAAACTGACAATGAACTGAACAAACAATAAAAGAAGACTCGATTGCTAGTGTACGAATCCTGAGGAGCGCTGAATGACCTTCCAGTTACATGACGTAACATAACATTTGAAGACAAACAGAGCAGTGCTGAGTGTTGAACTCGAAAATGGTAGCTCACTTTTGGTGAAAGTTCAAGAGTGTGTTGACTGTCATTATATCTTTAATTGATGGCTTTACCTCCAGTGAATACATTTTTTCCACCAATCAGTATGTGGCCAGTTTGTTATGAGTCTCCTTGTTTTTTGTATTTAGGTCTTCTCCAAATCTCAGCTATATTTAGAACATGTTACTAATAATCAATCAGATCAAATCATCTTAAATACCTATGACATGAAATGTTTTTTGATGAGAGAAGCACAAAAACGAAGCAACTTTTCTATATGAATATGTTTATTGGTCTTTAAAAAAAGAAGTCTATAAACAAAGAATTACAAGAAAATAAAAGATGATGGATACCTGGATGTCAACAGGTTCAATGAATGTAATAACAATCTTATATGGATGTTAAAACCCAGTCAACCCCTCTTCCAGAAAGCTTCACAGATCATACACAATCTAAAATAGGGAATCAGTGTATACTCTTTGTGTTTGTATCGCACCCTGTACAGATCAGAGCCTGGAGCAGCCTCAGTGTAACACTGATGCATACCAATGAACATTGTCGTTCACAATGCTAAAGTGTGAGAATCTCGTGTGGTAGAGTAAAGACTTTGTTTCTCAAAGAAGATTTTTTTTCATGTGTATTTTTTTTTTCTGTGCACCACCTATCTGCTGTCTTGGGTTGGCTAATGGCTAAGGCACTTTCTGGAGAAACTTTTTTTTTTTTTTTCCTATTTGCACTTACTTCAAAGTGAAAAGCTGCAAACACGTGGCACACAATTCACAAAACGGTTACATCTTCTTTTTTTTTTAAAGTATCATCAACAGTATAACACGTTCAACCATACCGCATGGATCCCCTGATCTACTGAACTAAAAGCCAGTTTGTATCACTACATTAGACAACAAAACAATGAATAAAACATTCATCACCTAAATGTAAATCATGTTATTTTTTTCAGGCTTTTGATAAGCGTGCACAATAGCAAGACACACATGTTCTTAGTGGATCATAAAAGCATCAGTGGGCTTCCCAGATCAATAAGGGCCACTGCCTCAGAGAGGATTGTCTCATTTCAGTTCATACTCTGTGACACAACTTTCTTAAATCATTTACAAAATTCCATGACAGTACTGACAAATATTAACATTTGTGTTTTTAAAAAACTGCTGTTATATTAAAGCAGGCAGTGGAATAAACAATTTAACAGTATAGTACCATAATTTAACAGTAGTGTAATAACGCCCCACAACAAGAGGTTTGATGTTTGATTATTATAAGCATCAATACATTTCTTTGATGAGACATTACAATAAGCTGGATGTCTCCTGCAGCTGAGATAATGTTGTAAGACTAATCCATTCATGACTGTAAATATAAAAAGCAGAAAAGAGGTGGCAGGTTGAAGAGATTGCATTGTATAACACAAGGATATATTTCAGGATAAAAGCTTCTCTCTATGTCGTTCAGCGAGTAATACTGTGCATGAGAGGGTCCAGCAGAGGGACCCCTCACTCCAGATATCTGCAGCCATGACGAGGCATTTGCATAGGTTATCTCCACCCTTATGAGATGTACTTTATACATTTAGTAATGAACAGTGCATGTGGGCAGCTGCAGTTTCATGAGTGCAGCCTGCAGAACATGATAATGCATTCAAAGCACCTGGATAACTTCACTGAGGACACAGTAATGGTAGAAAGTACAGTATGTTGTACATGAGTTGTAGCTATGACTATCATACAGTAAATGTAATATGTAATTATGTAAAATCAAGTTATAGGCAGAAAATCGGCACTGTAGTGAAGATGGAAGAGGTCAACTTCAAGTACATTACAGTTAATTTAGGGACTGTACAAAAATTACTGAGGGTGGGTCAGAAAAGGGGACATTATGTATCTTTTCTTTTTGTGGCAAAAATACATCTCAATTAATTTCATAATTCCTGACTGATAATTCTTCTCTTGTGAGATTTATAATAATAATAGTAATCAATGAGGCTAGCTGGCAATGGCTATCTCCTAGTGAATTTAGCGGTCGCATCTGAGTGAATCAGACTGAAAAAAGACTCTACGCTAATCTGAGCTCTCTGTTGGTGTTTCTGGTTTCTGGTTACAGGAGGTGAAGTCAAGGGAGTCCAGTGATCAGTGTGTGGATTCTACTTTATTAAGTCTGTCTACCTGCTGGGTAACACTAGCTAGCATCTGTCTGCAGATATCAGGCTTCAGATATTAGAGTTCTTGTCAAAAAAGAAAAACAGCAGGAGATGTGCAGACTTTTCCGCTGTAAATTTGTTGAAACTGATAATTAAAATGGGCATCTGTTCTCTACTTAATTGAAGTACCTGGTACTGACAGTCCACAGCTGTTTGGGATAACCTGTATTTTCTGAATGTGCATAATGACGACAGTCTTTCAGGTGGTGCAGGCTTTTTAATTACAAACGCTCAACTACCTTGCACACGAAGCCCTACAAAATATGATATTTCAATCATGTTTTAGCATTTTATAGACATTTTTTTTAATTAAAATCGTGAATCGGCCCCAAGCTTATAAATTTAGCCTATAATGCAAGTTAAAGCATTTACTTTTTTTAAGTAAAGATCAGCCCCCCTCCACACCACAATCATTTTCGTAGAGTCCCTAAATAGACCTTCATTCTGTTTGCATTATGTGAAGAAATTTTCATATTTACGCTTCTTCCAGTGGAAGCCAAACACTTTCCTTCTTTCACAAGCTCCAGCACAAGCAGCAGGAAAATGATGTGCGCTATCAGCTCATTGCATTGACTGAATTGCACTCAGGATGACAGTGATGTATTCATCAAAACCTTGAAAAGCTTTTAATCAGCATTTCTTTGAAGCCCATTAACCTGTCAACATTTTAGTTTTCACTTTCTGCATGAGAGGTGATTTTGTTTTTAGCAGATGCATCAGCATTCATACAGTATGATCTCTTTTACCCTATTGACATTCTGATTCCTTTTTATAATTGAGGAAACATGTTTGTTTGTTTTTAAGATCAGGAAAGACAACTCACTCTCTTAGTGATGATATTCAGCTGCTGCGTGATGGCCGCACCAGAACTGTTATACCTGTGGGTATTACAGTTCTGGTGCGGCCATCGTGAGCTGAAATAAACTGGTGTGAGTGTGTGTGTGTGAGAGAGAATGTGTGTGTGTGTGGGGGGGGGGGAGTACTGCTAACATTTGCACTCTGCTCTGGTATACTAATGCTCATCACCACAGCACCAGCAAACCAGCGAAAAGGCCACACAGCGGAGCAGAGCACTTGACTCCCTCCAGCTCACATTGATCGCATGCCTCTCAATATGCAGCGCTGATGGATCCAGTGTGAAATCCTGCAGCTCTCTCCACTTTAGCGAGCTTCAACCAGTCTAAGAAGTGTTGAGCACTGAAACTCACTTAAAAGCTTTCGTATGATTTTTAAAAAAACCCTCTCCAACGCTATTTTGCATACTTTTGCAGACATAAAGCTTAATATTAAGGACACATTAGGTGCTGATGGCTCATTAACCAAGGGAGGGGGAGAGAGTACAATCTTAAGATGCCAAGAGGAGAGGGGATCATATGCACAGCAGAAATCCATGCCCCTCCCCCTCACTAAGTGCTGCAGAGATGCAAGGGAACGTGTGTGTATGTGAGGGGTTGTGCATAGGCAGAGGGGGGGTGGGGAAAAGAAAGTGAGAGTGTGTATTTATGTATGGTTCCTACAGTTAGATGATGGTTGCAGATGAAGCAGGGTAAGAGAACAGACAGGACAGGAAATGGATCGGCTGATGTTGGAGGTGCAACCTCAGCTGGCCAGGTTTCTCTCTGCTCCGCCAGCGCTACATGTATTATCAGCTGGAGGAAGTTTTTACACAGAGAAAGGGGGGCTAAATTCACTGGGTACTAATGCTTCTGATGCAGATCTGGTATTGTTCGAGTTTTTTATATAAGCTATGCAAAGATTAAAGATTTTTCAACATCAAATCCCCAGGGGGATTTATATCTCCTCAGTAAGAAAGCTCCTCTTTGCCAAGCTGAGGGGGAGGCGATGCTGTCAGAGCTGTTGCCCAGGAGGGAGATTGCCGCCCCGGTGTAGTACAGTGGGACAGGGGGCGTGGTTTCTCCAAGAGCCTCCCAGGACGAGAAAATGTGCTTCTCTTCACGTGTGTCATGCTTATGAGGTCAGACAGCAGAGGGCACAATGCACTCCTCAGCCACTGCACCCAGCCGCTATGTGCCGAAGCTCCTCACGCACAATCTCACACATACACACACTTGAGTGCACACAAACATACATAAAGATCTCTCTATTTTATACACGCACACAAACACACACCCACACACACACACACAATCCCTCCCCATTTCTCTGAGCTGCCAGCCAGCAGCAAGAACAACCATCCATGGCTTTGACCCTGAATCAAACATTGAGAGAAAGAGGGGACTGTAAAAAATAGGACACGTTGTTTCTGTAGAAAAATAGAGGAATTTCCAGAGGCTGATAAAATGTCTTTGGCACTTCTGAAAACACAGCATACATAAAGAAATCGACACTGAGTATAAAAGGCCAAACTAGAAAGCTCAAGAAGAGATTAAGATAATCCAAATTCATCCACAAATGAGCCTGGCCAGTCCTGGGTGGATTTGAGCCTGAACAGTCCCATACTCCACTGTCTCCCCATCCACAGTGATCATGCCGTGTGCAGAGATGGGCTCTAGCCGCAGGGCCTTCACCTTCTCATACACCAGGTGGGGGCAGCTGCACGCCAAGTGGGTGCCCTTCTCCATGGCGAGGAAAAGGCGCAGGAGGGCGGGACGAGAGATTCCTGCTGTCACATAGAACAGGTGAATCACCCCATCGTCTGCCATTGCACCAGGGACTGTCCACAGGTCCTCAGCCAGGTGGGACTGGTAAATAGCCAGCACCAGGACAAAGTCCTCCTCCTTGACCACTGTCCAGCTCTCTGGGACTGGCTGGTTCAGGCCAGGAAGCAGAGAGTCCTCCGGTGCTCTGGTCTTGCCATCACTCTGGGTCTCAGGTCTCTTGGTGGTGATGGCGTTGTGGTTGGAATTGGTGATGTTGTGCTTGTGGCGAGAGTTCTGGTTTGGAGAGGTGTTGGGGATGAGTCGACAGGGAAGGGAGGAGCAGAGTGAGGTGTGCTGAGGTGTAGAGAGAGGGTGGGTCCCTTTTGGAAGTTTTGGCGCCTCCTTAACAGGCAGATACGCTAACCTGCCCTTATAGACTCTGAGGGAGGCCAGACGCACCAGGGTGCCCATCAGGAAGCGGATTGCTCCAACATGGCGGTACTTCTCGCTCTCAATGTCGACGTCAGCCACGAAGCCCCAGGCCAGGGAGAGGAAGGAGAAGAGGCGCTTCTGAGAGTCCAGGTGGATCGACACCAGGTCCAGGGAGCCAACCAGACCTTTGCACAGCATGAAACCACAGCTCAATAGTAGTTCCTCGTTCCACGCTGGAGGCGACCTGAGATATGGTTACACACATCAAGAGTTAGAAGCAAGTATAGCATGACACAACATCATGTGAGAGTTATGAATTACTGTTGTTGTGCAATACAAACAGGAGTCTGTATATTATTGTATTTTTATTTTTCTGAATGTAAAAGCCTATAAATAAGATCTAAACATAATACATTGTTTGTGCCATCATTTCCATAGCTTAGTTGTTTAATATGTAAATATGACAAAATGTGCATTTTAACAGGAATAAGAGTCTACAGCCATGTTAGTGGCTCTGTGAGGCTGTATTTAGGCACAGCAGTACTTTGAGCTAAATGCTAACATCAGCATGCTAATCACAATCAATGCTAACATGTTTGTGTTTAGCAAGTAGCCTAATGTTTACCATGTTGACCATCTTCGTTTAGCGTGTTAGCATGCTAACATTTGCTAATTAGCGCTTTGCTAATTGGCTGAGGCTGATGGGAATTAGTTTTGCAAGTATTTGGTCATAAATCGCAATAGAATGAAAAGTCAAGGGATAACCAAAGTTATTACAATTCATCTTGAGGTGGACATTAATGTCTGAACCAAATTAAGTGGCAAACGGTCCAATAATTGTCGAGACATTTTCATATTGACTACAAATGTCAACTTCTCTAATGACTTTAGCCACACTAGCGTTGTTAGCCACGCTAGCATGGATTATGGCGAAGGAAAACAACAGCTGAGGGTGGAGGGGGGTACGTGGACTAATGACCATAGTATTCTTAAAATCCTGGCTACATGGCTACAGCTGCTGTCCACACCTGCTTCTTGTAGGAGAACACAAGCAACAACCCTGGGGTGACAAATAAATCCCTGTTTTTTTCTTTGATGTTGTGTCCACAGCCAACCAGCAGATGGAGATGAAACCCTGGACATGTGCTGGGTCGACTGGTTCCACAGCTGCACTCTGGACTGTAATCACTCATAATGTGCGTGTTTCTAAACCCATTACATCAGTCTTTTGAGCGTTATCAGCAGCCTGAAATGACCTCTGCTGCAGAGCGAAGCAGTTCCAGTCTGCTCAACTGTCTCTCCTCCCTCCTGAGGAATGATGTGCCCAGTCAGCCTTTGGCATAATTACACAGAAAGGAGATAAATCGTTCGTTTTTAGGCTGAGGAAGGTTCTTATTTGCTCTTCCTTTTGTACTGTTGGTCCATGCATTTAAATGACTCATTAACGGACTGACTCACTGTGAGTAGTGGTGGACAGAGGCAGCCAGGGCGTTGCCTGAGCCACCTGGTAGAATACCCAGAGGGGTCTGGATGGCCTCTTGCCAATCCTCTCGCTCCATCAGACCATTTATCACCTGAATGAACAAGAACAAATACGAAAACAGAATCAGACCACGGTCCTAAATAGAAAGTAGTGTCTGTGTAATGGAAAGTTATGATAAAATGTGTTTCTTTGATAGCTACAGCTGTTCTGTGCCAAGTATGGTACTGCCCGGGGACCTGAAGCCACCCTGGTTCAAGATTTATACATTCATCGTACAGTACAGCGCTGAGCAGAAAAGCACCCACACAATGGCCAAGGTATGTTTTTAAAATATTGTCCGTCATTATTTAAAAAAACTAAAAACAGTGAACCATCTACAGAACAAAAATAAGGCTATTAATCAATGACTGCAGAGATTTTAGGTGCTAGAATCACAGGCACTGGGCTCTTTTGTCATGTCTGAGTACAAATTAAATTTTTACAGGCCTATTCTGAAATGTGCTAAGAATAGAAACAGGGGTGAGAAGGTTTATATCATTTCCATCTGTGATTGATTGACATGTGGAAGATTTAAAACGCCCAAATAAAAACTGATCAAACAAAGAAATAAAGTGAAATACAATACATATTGTTTTATGTATTTCCTTTTTATGTATGTGTTGACTGTGTCATCATTTAATAAAAACCTATGTTAAATGACAATTATTTAGCTTTTTGTCTTTAAAACCGGGATTTTATTGGAACATGAATTCTCCATGCCACCTTAAAATCAGATCACAACACAGAAAACAAAGTGAAGAAGTGTATCGTATTTCAGTGTTGTCCAGTAGAGAGCATCATAGAGCTCTATCAGCACTGTCATTAATTTCCATGAGCAAGGGAGCTTTTTCTTTTTAAGAGGGAGATGCATCCTCGGTGCCAAAATGAAAATAAAAAATTAACTGTCCAATCACAGCTTTGGGGCGGAGCTTATAATCGCTTACAAAGCTGATGGCAGTGTTGACAGACAGCTGCTGGAGGGACACTTCTATTGCCTGCACATTTAGTTACATTTGTGACAGACAGCAGTTTTATAAGCTAAATAATTGTCCTTTTAATATGTTTGTATTTAATTATGACACAGTCAACACATACATAAAAAGGAAATGCATATTACAATGTGTATTGTATTTGACTTTATTTCTTTGTTTGGTTTGTTTTTATCTAGACATTTGAAATCTTCTATATTGGTTGATCATATCACTACGAGACCACAATACAGCACCTCAAACAGCAGCCCATCTCCAGACATGATAACCAGGGCATCCCACTGCGACAGGTCCGCGTTCCTCACCAGCTCCCGTGCATGGTTCTGGTGCTCTGAAGGAAAGACAAGTGGACGACATACGAGAGAGAAAAATAAGAGAGACAAACCAGAAAATGTGACAAAGTGTAGGGCATTATAAAAACAAGGGCAAGGGCAGAGAAAGAGACATGCTGCCAGAGATTCCATTTCCCCCATCACATTAGCCCATCCAGCGGCTACCCAACAGCTCTAAGGCAGCTTAGCCGCCCTGCAAACATCTGTGACTGACAAATATCTGCATGCATGTGCGTGTTCAGTGTGTGTGTGTGTGTGTGTGTGTTGGTTAATGCGCTGGCAGAGGACTGAGCTATTTGTTCAGCCTAGTTTTATTGGCAGCATCCTTGAGTGGGTCCCTTTGCAGGGGGTCTCTGTGGGCTCATCCCGCCAGCATTAAAGTCTACAGTCCTATCAGCCGAGAGTCCCCGGTGTAGTGGTGTGTGTGTGTGTGTGTGTGTGTGTGTGTGTGTGTTTGGAAGAAAGAGAAGAGACCACTTTAGAGAGAGAGAGAGAGAGAGAGAGAGAGGAAGGCAGACAGCAGAGAAGTTAGTGAGTATTGATGTACTGCCATCATGAAGGAAATATTTTTCCGCTCCAGCTGAAGTATTGATCGAGGACAAAAGTGAAATAAAAACTACCCCCTCCTTTCCTTTCACTTTGCTCAACCTCTACCTGTCCCCCTACACTCTCCTGGGCGTCTCTCTCCCGGCGGTGCTCCCCATGTTGCTGCTGTTTGTTTGCTGTGTGCTGGGGAGGCTGGAGGCGGTGATGCAGTGCTGTGTTGACAGACGGAAGCAGAGGGAATAACGGCAATACACAGCTGACTCAGCACTTTAAACCTGCCGCGGCTCGGGCTGAAGCTTTTCTTCCCAGCCACTTTCTTACTTAAGGGGTCACTGCCAAACACAAACACAAACACACACGTCGACCTAAACCTGAAGACAGGGGGCGGCTCATGGTTTTCATCTAATCCAATTGTCATGTTCACTGTTGATCTGTTGATCTGTTGTTGAGCTGCACAGATTATGGCTGACAATTTCACTCTGTTAAGGCAATAACATAAATACACACTTAAAATCTTAATTCCAGTTGTTTCACTTTAAATGCAGCAAGTTCCTCTTCGTGTCACACTCTACTGCCTTCCTCTGAGGTTAACCAGGGTAAAGATAAAGCTTGGTACACTGAATGCTCCATACAGTATGTAGAAGGTACACGCTGACACAAGAGGCGTCTCCTTTGGTACTGGCTGTGTAAAGGCTGTGTTATACATTCATCAAGGAGCTGCATGCTGGGTAAATGGGGTTGTGCCAGTTAATCCACTCATAGCCACTTCTGCCTGGAGACCCATATCCACTCCTCCTCTTCGGTCCGAGTCGACGTCAGTAATTACTGTGTCTTTTTTCATCACCATCCAGCTGCTGACCTTCCTTTAAGCCCCAGGAGTCGGCACAAAGAGCCTGCATGCGCATCAGCACTCCTTCTCAAATAAGCAAACACACACAAACACAGGTTCTCCCTCCTTTTCCTCCATCTTGGCTGCCATATTCTGTCTCACTTTGAGCTGTATCAGATACTGAGCTGATGCACCGCCAAGCAGATTCCGGTAGAGACAGCTAATTCTTACCTGTCAAATTGTTGTTGGTCCTGTCAAACAGGGTTTGGATCACAGTGGAGGGCGGGTGAAAGTTAAAGCTCAGATGCTAAATGATGCACTGTGCATGATTTCTTTTTTTCTTTTGGCATTAAAGCTTTTTCCCAGCACCTCGTTGGTATTCAAGGAGAGGTCACTTGGAGTTCAGAGCCTCTGCAGACAGCAACCAACACATGACACTGTTTAAGGTCAGAAAAAGCCACCAGCAACTCGTACAGAATGTGGAGCAGCTGGGGAGACTCAAACGTGTGCTCAAGTGCCTGCAGATGTGTGTGTTTGTGTGTGTGTGTGTGTGTGTGTGTGCGTGTGTGCGTGCATGTGCTTACATGCTGAAAATGTGGCCTGTGAATGTGTAATTCCACAAATAATGTGTCATAACGTGGCATAAGTTTATACCAAGTTCAGGGTGTGTGTGTGTGTGTGTGTGTGTGTGTGTGTGTGTGTGTGTGTGTGTGTGTGTGTGTGTGTGTGTGAAGGCGGCAAGGCGGCAAGGCCTAGCTCTTAGCATAATTGTCCCGGGCAGGGGTTGAAGGTTTAATCCCTTCAACCTTCATGTCAGGGTGAAATAGTGAAAAGTTAAATGCATGGACACTAAAAGTCTGTGTGTGTATGAATGCAACTGACCTGTGATGACGAGTGTGTAGGGAACAGCGGCCTCAGTGAGCATGCCCTGTATGTGGCCAGTAAAGAGCTGGAGAGCCTGGCCGCGACCGCTGTGAGGGTTCACCAGTATCATGACTCTGCAAGGCCGACGCACCTCCATGTACACCACACCTGGGACAGGCAGAGAGAGGCGGATGTGAGTGAAGGCGAGGACAGAGATGAAGCACGAGGACAAGAGGAGGCCTGCTTATGCATGATCAAATATTTCAAAGAACGTATAAGGACAGGCTGGTCCCTCAGGGGAAAAAAGAGCATGAAACGGTAGACGATGCTTAATGTTAATGAGACATGCTACTTTCTTCAAGGAGACAGGGCTTACAGATGCTTCTCAGTCAGGATCATAGCAATTATTAATAGCAATTCTGTGACATTTTATTAACCCCCATGAGGAAATCCTCCTGTTGCTTATGTCTCTCAAGGGAAGACAAAGTTATGGAGTGACTACACTTCATTACCCAGAGGTTGGGAGGGATTTGGCATCTTGCTCAAGGGCACTTTTGCGGAACAGATGCTTTACTTACCCAACTTCCAACTGCCTTTATGAAGATTAAAATGTTAATATTTAGATAAAACTAAAGGAGAGCAATTAAGTTAGACAACAGTTAACTAATGGATAGAAAAGTTTAAAAAAATCAAAGATATTAAGAGAGAAAAAAGGTAGGGGGTAAGAGTTGGTTTCATGTCTGTATGTTAAATATGTAGCTATAGCCAGTAGCTGGTTAGCTTAGCTTAGCACAAAGACTGGAAACAGGGAAACAGCTAGCCTGGTTCTAATTAAAACATGTCTGTGTAGATGATGATATGGGGGTGGCTGTAGCTCAAGTGGTTGAGTAATGGTTGGATAAAGTGTGCCAAATGGTTGTAATGTAATGTACTGAAGATCAAATTATCTCCTTGCATTAATAGCTATCACATGACTTTTGCCTTAATAAGTAAGAGAGAGTTATCTGTTCGACCGCATAAAGTTCCCATTCATTTTGAATCCATATTTATGTGGAGGGATCGTGTTTAGCCACTTCATTGTGATACTGGCTGCTGCTGCTGAAAGGGCTTGTAGCTATTTTAAAGTGAATTCGGAGAGAAGCTTCCTCTAGAGGTGGACTTTTCAGGAGATGCCCTTGACCTTTAAAGCAGACACAGACTCACCAGAGACCATATCAAATGAACCAGAGAGGACACAAGATAAAATCCATTTTGGGGTGTGGAGGACAGAAACTTCAGTATCAATTTCCACCATAATTATTTGGTTGCAGGTGATGCTGACTTTGCTATCAGGCAGACAAAATTACCAGAAGCACAAAATGTGATGGATGGTTAAACTCCTCCACCTCTTGCTTATAATGTAAATGAGAGAGAGATGCAGTAAGATGCCTGATGCTGTGTTTTTCAGTACCATGACCTGTGATGCACCGCCGCTGTCGCTGCCACCCTCTACCTCATTTGGCCCATGATGATAGGACACGGCGGAGGTACAAAAATATCCCAGAGAAAGAGGTGCGAACCCACCAGGATGAGTGAGGAGAGAGTGCAAAAACACACATGCACATGCCAAACTCTGCCTCCATTCACCCACACAGGGTTACCATTGTTTTTTGACTTGTATCAGAGCACAGTGTGGCTTTCAGGCACAAAAGGTCCTTTCTACACTTCCAGAATATAGTGGAAACGGCGAAAGAGCATTAGAATCAGGTTTTGCACTCAAGTGTGCTGAGCTGAATAGCATACCCTTACTAATCCCACAGACACCCTTGAAAAGGTCAAACCTAAAGATGAAATCCTTGTTTCTTAAAACAAATACAGAGCAGCAGCTTCCTCTGGTAACTTCGACACTGAAAGTCATGATGCCTAAAGCAAAGATAAGGTAGAGAAATGTTTTTTTATGTCTTGTCCAGCACTTTCAGTAGCCTGCATGGTTCCAGACCTCTGAATCACTGCACACATCTCAGATTATTTTTAGCGATTCAAACAGAATAATGAATAATGAAGTGCAGAGAAATGGCAATTCAGTCTGATTATCATGCTACAGCTGCAATAATGGGCAACTATTTTGATAATTGATTAATCGTCAATCGTCGTCAGTTTTCAACCAAAAATCCTTTTGATGGTTTTAGCTTCTTAGATGTGAGTAATGTGGTAATAAACTGCATATCTTTAGATTTTGGAGTGTTGGTTGACAACACAAGCAATTTGAAGACATCCCCTCGGATACTGGGAAGATGTGACATTAGATTTTTCACTATTGCCTGACATTCCATAGGCCGAGCAATTCATCAATTATTTGAGAAAATGATTAGCAGATGGATGAAAATAATCATTAATTGCAACCTTAATGTAATGTAACCTTATATAACAGCGAACTGAGTAGTAACACTGTGCACGAAGGAAATGTTTCGACCCATTTATCTGTCAGGGGGTGGTTTATTGTGAAATGCTGATTATGTACAATCATTTGCCAGTTTATCAGTTCTGTATCAAAAACAATAAACCAGCCCTACTATAAATGCAGCCTTCATGAAGTGGCTGAGAGGTGCTTCTAAAGTATGCCCACTGACACCATTTGATGTTGATAAAATGGAGTGGACAAAATATTAGTAACATTTCTCTGTATAACGCAATACAGTTCAACAGCACCACAAACTGCATCCTCTAAAATGATCATTAAGTTAAATCAACACCTCTCTAAAACTGTTTCAACGAAAACTGAACATTAGGATTTATTCCAGGACTGTTTTGTTTGTATTCGTTTTAGCTCGGTTTACCTAATAAACTGGCAAATGGGTGTAAATATTACATACTAAATTTCATTGGAATCATACTCACAATGTAGAGCAAAAGGCAATCAAAATCTATCTGGAGATTATTAATGATTATTCCTTTTTGCACAGGACTTTAGCTTCAACATCAACGACATGTTTGATTTACTGTCATAAGACTTTACATGCGGGTATAAACTGCATATAAAGTTAAAGAGCAAACGTTTGCTCTTGAATATGCACCGTCAAACAGTACATGAAGGCTCCCAATATCAAGGCAGCTCAATACTTAATTGATTAATTCATGTTTCACTGTCCATTAGATTTCAATGCACTGGCCCCAAGTTCTGTCTCTGAAAATGTTTTTTCACAGTGATTCCTCCTGTGCTGTGCTGTGTGTGTGTGTGTGTGAGTGTGTGTGTGCGACAGGAAGATAGCTGCAGGGTATGAGGGTGTACGTGAAATCTGTCTGCAATGTCAAGTCAGATACTTGACATTGTGACCTGCTCGTCACACCAGCAAGCAAACTTTCAGTTGTCGTGTGCGTATTTCACATTTACAAGTGGGTAAACACACACACACACACACACACACACAGGCAGCCAGGTGACAGGCAGAGAGGATGTGACAATGTGTCAGTGCTAACAAGTGCCGAGCTGACAGAAGAGTTATCATCTCGTCGCCACAAGTGCACCCCTGTGCTGACTGTTAAAAAGTACTAAATAAAGATGTCTTCATGATCTCATACTGCAGCACAGGTGGGATTTGTTAAACCATTAACAAAAACTGTTGGAGCAGAAACAAACACACTAGTCACTGAAAGCTGTCTTGTTCAGGAGTAACCCTGTATCCAGACTGGACTGACGTGTCTGCAAACAAACTGCATTCCAAGGTTGGGTGAGTGTTTGCTGGGGAGGAGGTGAGGAGGTCCAAAGAGTACAGACACATCTGCCCACTGAGGCTGGGGGAAGAGGGGGTGGTGGGGTGTTGACAGGCCATCACAGCCATGTGTCACGGAGAAGGAGACGAAGGCTCCGGAGGGACCGAGATGCTGGACTGGGTGAGAGGTCGCCTGGTGACGCATTTTAGCCCTCGTCTCCTTCGCTGAGGAAACAGCTTCAGCAGAGCCTCACACACTGACAGACACACACCTGACCCTGGTCGCTTTTGTGAGAGCTGAACAGACCGCAGCTCTTTCCTCCCCTCCTTCTCTTTTGCATGACTGAACTTGTTCACCCGTCACACACAGTGCAAGGATCATGCTCACACTTGCACTGGAGATAGCAGTGCACATTTTAAAGATGCACTGAGTCAGACACAGAAGTTTTGAAAAGAAAATCAAGACAATCCACAATGCCAGCACAACACTGTAGCACAAATGCAATCAAAATAATGTCAAATTCTTGAAGGCCTATGTATAAATGTTAAATCTGTAAATACTGCAGAAATACTATAGAAGACCATTATCGTGTGCAGGACTGTATCATAGCGTATGCACTTCATTATTTACAGC
Organism: Maccullochella peelii; assembly: GCA_002120245.1. Classification (NCBI taxonomy): domain Eukaryota; kingdom Metazoa; phylum Chordata; class Actinopteri; order Centrarchiformes; family Percichthyidae; genus Maccullochella; species Maccullochella peelii. The sequence continues at coordinate 21,005 of LKNJ01005683.1, forward strand.
TCATTCATTCCAATGAACCTCCAGTGAGAATATAAATCCTGTGACTATCAAAAATTTCAACACCCAAACTAGAAATTAGCAGAGTTACAACCTCATTGTAAACTATACCTTCACGTATTAAATGTCATGTTTATCCTGTATACTTCAGTGAAAGTGCGTCACAGTGACAGCTCTCTGACTAAATACCAATCTTGCGCCGCAATTGCACTTTTAATTCAACCGTTCCATCTGCAATGCCAGATGAGATGACACGCAATTAACTTAGGGGGTAAATAAATACACTATAAGGGATTAGTGCATCACACTGACTTTCATTCACCCTCTACGACAAGGCAGCAAATCCGCAATTCTGCTTCATCTATTACCACAACATTACTCATTTAAATCCCATAATATATTCTGTTAAATACTGTATTATTGGCTGGCCTGGTTCTAGAATGCTAAAACAAGCTTATAAATTAATGATATGATCACATCATCGCGGAGACGCTGTGTTCAAAAGAAGTCAAGAGGCAAAAAAAACAAATAAACAAATCTGGGATGGGATGAGAGACCATGCTAAGATGGTAGACGGCTGATCTGGCTCATTACTATGTATGATTTGAAAAGCTCCCAAGCTGGAGCTCTTTGATAAGTCCAGTAAGGGGACAGTGACATGGGGCGGGCAGTTACCATCTGCCTGCCTGCCTGCCTGGCATACAGGGCTGAACCCCAAACTCCTGCTGACTGCAGACCAGAAGGATGTTCCTCATCACACAGAGCCCACTCTCTCTATATATACACTATATGGACAAAAGTATTGGGCCACTCCTCTTAATCATTGAATTCAGGTGTTTCATTCAGTCCATTGCC
>LKNJ01005684.1:0-38150 GCA_002120245.1 Maccullochella peelii
GTTATTTCAGAAGTGTGTATCAAACTGGTAGCCCTTCACATTAATCGGTACCCAAGAAGTAGCTCTCAGTTTCAAAAAGGTTGGTGACCCCTGCTTTGGACTATGTGTTTTTCTCTAACGTAAGTTACAATCGTTAGCATGTCTGGCTAACTAGCTTACCACCTACAGTGATAAACAATTGTTACTTCCAAAGCCAAGGAACACCCAGCACCCAACATTAGTTTGTGGGGTTACAGGTTCCATAAAAAAGCAACAAAAACCAATCCACGACTAATACCATCCACTGTGGACGCCGGTCCTGGATGCTATCAGAGTTAGGTAGCAGCTCTTCCCTACTCTTTATTAGACAGAGTTTTCAACCAACAATAGCTAACATTAGCTTAATTAGCAAGCTAGCTACAGCTGATGAAATCTGCCAACGACAAATAAAGAACCCATTCATTCAAAAATGACTAAGAAATGTGATTATAAAATCTGCCACTGTTTGTACTCATTGTAAACTGCTTGTGCGCCATCCTACCCAAAGGTTGACAGGCGTAGCAGCAGTAACTCAGTAACTCCAGTAGCCAACTGTCAAATACCCATGTCCCACTTTATTTCGATTACTCTCCCCTGCTGTTGCTCAATTCTCACACATTCCTCTGTCCCAAAAAATGCTGCCCTCAAAACAACTTCTTCCCTTCATCAACAACAACTTCCTGTCCCTCTATCACCTGCTGGATGAAACTTCTCCTTCACTCATGTTGCTTTACACTTTTCAACTCCTCTCTTCCTCCCTGTGTTTTTTCTCTTTGGTGCTTTATTCTACTTCTCACCTCTCTGCTCTTTTTCTTCTCGGCTCTATCGCAGACTTACCTTCACACACAACAGGGTTTTTGATAGTTTTCTATTCCCTTTTTCTTTTTGCTACTTCTTTTCTTCTTCTTTTTTTTGTTCTTTTTTTTCACTTGTAATGTCCTTGGTTTGATGCCCCATAACCCAGGCTCGGGGAAAAGTGAGATGAGCAAGTGAGGTGTAGACAAACAATAACAACAGGACGCATCCAGCAAAGGGAACCATCTGAGAATTCCATTACAGTACTCTGGACTGTGCAAACGTACATGTGTGCGTGTCTTTGTCTGCTTGTCTGAACCAAGTGTGTGCTTGTATGTCTCTGCATGTGTGCAAGTGTGTCTGCTTGGAATTATGGTTGCCCTTGAGATAGAAGTCAACCTTTGAAGCTGAAAACTGCCTCCATAAGCACCTCTAAAGTGGCTAGAAAACTGTTCGGTAAACTATTTCCACAGTACTGACTGAGTGGAAACCTATAAATTGTTTGTGTGCTTTTTAAAACAGGATGACATCTGTAGTTTTGGGTGCAATCAACTTTAGCTTGTACTGGTGGCTTCATGGAGCTCTACATTCAATTCAAAGCTAGAGTCTCCTATTTCCCATATTATGTCTTGTTGCAGTTTGTTTGCTGCATTGATGTAGAAGTTTTGATTTAAGAAAGAGTCCTGTGAATGCATTGTGTACATTAATATTACATGATGACTCTAATTTACACTATAACTGTATCTACAAAGAGACACAAAGCAATAAAACGATCAGTTATACAATCCAAAATCCAACAGCAGCTTTTTGAGTGGATCAATACTCCCACTTCCTTTTCTTTCCATGACAATAACCACCTCTTTGAGCTCACTGAGAGGGACTATCTTTCCAAGAGTTTCAAAGCTTGCTGCTGCCTTTTCCACGCTGGGAACAGAGATCATAGCAGCTTCTTTCTTTGGTCACTTCTATCCAAACTTTAGTGACAGTCAGTAGAATCGTATCTTGGGACCTCAAGAGACTGGCCTTACACAGCCTTACACTGGCCGTCTCTACGTAGAGCGAGCCCTTCCAAGTGACAGACATGCAAAAAGACGAAGATGAGATTGATCAGCCGCCTGAAAGTTTCTCCAAAGCTCCCAATGGACTTACCGTGGTAGAATTCTTTTGGGGGAAAAGTGAATACAAATCAATTCTATATTCAATTCTTCCAGCTCTTACGTGAGGTAATGATTTTAGGGTAATGACCAAAAGAATGCGATTAGGGATATAGTAAGTAGATAAGTGGCCAAAATGAATTTCCCTCGCAGGGTGGGCTCATCCTTAGAGGTAGGATGGCGTAGAACCGCTGCTCCTTCAGGTTAAAAGGTCAGTTGAGGTGGTTCGGGCATCTGATTCAGATCCCTTCTGGACGCCTTTCTGTGGAGGTATTCCAGGCACATCCAACTGGGAGAAGACCACAGTGCAGACCCAGAACAGGTTGCATGGGTTACATCTGGCCTAAGAGCACCTCAGAATCATCCAGGAAGAGAGAACGTGGCTAGGCTGAAGGCCTACGTTGCTTAGCCTACTGCGCAACTCAGATGCGGATAAGCAGCAGGAAATGGATGGATGGATGGTGAAGCCTGGGTGGAGTCAACAGATCTATCAATAAGATAAAATATACCTAAAAACACAGATTTCTTTAAACCATAATATCTTATTGGAAGAATATTGTAGAAAATAGAACAAATGGACCGTTACTTGTAGGGAAAAGCATTTATTGATTACTAAGGATTTCTTCCGGATGCAGATATACTGTTTCTCTTTGATTTATTGATCTTAATTTGGGACAACTACGTACTGTAAACTTTTGCACATCCTCAGCAAATTTTTTGCACATCCTGCACTAACTTGTATAGCTCTCCATATCCATATTATTGTATAGTGTGTTTTGTTTCCAATTTTATCTTATTTCACTTATTTATATTTCTTTACATTGTTTAAAGTGAAATTCTCTATTTAACATTTGTATACTTGCTTTTTCTTATTATGCACCAATTCACCAAAGCAAATTCCTTGTATGTGAAAACCTACTTGGCAATAAACCCGATTCTGATTCTGATTCTGATACTAACTTAGAAGTGTTTGTCTTAACTCAAGTCTCCCTAAGCCCCTGTGTTTATTTGATCTGTTTTTACTTATTGCAGTGTTTGTGTGGGTTGTGTGGAGTCAGTAGGCCATTTGCCTAATGTGCATCCATGTTACATCCTGTTTTATTTAGGTGTTTCCTGTTGACCCCTCTGGGTTGATCATCTGATTGGCAGGCACCTGTGCTGATTAGCGGGCTGAGTCAGTATACAGTAAGTAGGTCCTTTGGTTCAGCTCTCTCGCTCTCCATCCTGCTGCAGCAGCACCTTGGTGGTGCTTGGTGACCGTTATCTTTTTTCAGTTATTCATTTAGTTTATTCCAATAAACTTACATGCAGTAACTCCTCTCCTGGTATTGTGTCCATCATTGTGTTCGGTGTTTGAGCCAGCTGTAACAATCCCCTTCTTGCAATCAGTTGCGGCCCCTCCTCAAGTCTATTAGTAGTTCTCCCATTTAAAGATTACATTTTATTTTGTTTTACTTTGTTCCTGGCATTTGTATTTTAAAACACTAACAGATTCACAAAAGGATTGCATAGCTTTTGCGGCCGCTAAACCTGCACAAATAAGACATTAAGAAACCGTGTAATTCTCAGAGCACCCACAAAGGGTTAAATGCACCCCTAACTGCGCTGCCAAGCAAATAGCGTCTCGGAACTCCAGTGCTATTTGCACGTATTTAAATTAGGTAGAATATGCATACATTTGGTGCAAAATTCTATGCAAATAAGCCTCATTGCAAAAAATAGTCCAATTCACAATAACCAGCGCTAATAGCCACACACAGTTAGAGTGAAAATTATTAGCATCTTCAGACAGTTGGTGGTAACTGAAGTGCATTTATAATTATGCTCCGAGCGCTTGAACAGTCTGCCTGAGGATCTGAGGGCAGCTGGAAGTGTGGAATTTTTAAACATAAACTTAAAATCTACCTCTTCAGCCTGGCTTTTGATTAAGAATGTTTTATAGACATTACTTGCTTTATTTTACTTAACTACTTTAATGTATTTCTGTGGTAAAATTCTAACCTTATACCATTCATTTTATCCGTGATTTATTTGTTTTTTTTCTTTTTAATCTATTTTATCTAGTTTTTAGTCTAGCTTTTATTTAACTCTATTTATTTTCTTAATTTCTCTTTATTATTGTTTTTATTATTATAGCTTTTTAAGTCTTTTAAGTGTCTTTTAAGGTTTTTTGTGTGTGTGTGTGTGTGTGTGTGCGCATTGGTCTCAAAATTCTTAAATTGTTTGTTTTTTTTGGTTCCTGTAGTTTTTATGTTATACACTTGTTTCTTATTGTTGTTTTTACGGTCTACACTTGTTCTGTCTTCTTATCGTATCATCTGTGAAGCACTTTGAATTGCACTTACCTGTGTGAAAGGTGCTATACAAATAAAGTTTGATTGATTGATTGATTGATTGATAAGGGGTGCCACGCCCAGACTTTTCAGTGATCATGGCAGTAGTGATTGTAGCCAAACGAAGGCATTGTCATGCCAGGCGTGCTCGTGAGCGGATATTTGGAAGGAGTATATCCTCGCTGTCTGAAAATTTCAGTTTTCTCCTTCTCTCTGCCATTGTCCTGCCTGTTCTGTTCTTGGCGCAAAGCCACCGCTTATAGCCTACTTTACCGCAATCCATTCTTTGTGAATTTGCCCGGAAGTATTTTGACAGTGGTTAAAATAATTTCTTTTTAATGTTAACATTCTTCTACAGATTCAAAATATATTGTCTTTCAACTAAGATTAAGAATCCACGACTTTGACTTCATCTGTAGACTTGCCTGTGTTGGTGGGAACCCCCTTATTTTGAGGCTGAAATTAAAATGAGAAATTGAGTCTAAACTCAAGTGTACTCTTTGGGTGAATGTCCCAAAGTGGCATTGTCGATATTTGGCCTGTAACAAGACCTAGTCGGACCCTCTTCTGGCTCAGTTACATATGCTAAGACAAACTGGTCACCAATGCAGAGACTTAGAAGTACGGTCCTATGAGTGTTCCTCTTGGCTCCATTTAAAAGTTTATTGTCCGCATTTTGTAAACTGTCATTGCCTTTTTGTCTTTTTGGAAAGGCCTATTGGCATTATCTCCATTCACGCATTTCCGCATGAGGAACAGCTTCACGTTTGCAATATTCAGATGATATGAATAATCTTTAAAAACCTGACACAGCAGTGAACCCTGGTTACACCCAATGTAAGCTCAGAGGCCTGCTTTCTTATCTTGTTGCTGTCGTTGTAGTACTGCTTCCTGCACCGTGAGTCTGAACTTTGAGTGTGCTGAGAACAAAAGTATTTGTTCCTTTTTCTCTGGAGGTTGTATAACTGCTCATACACAGTAATGCTTCTTCATCCTCTCTATCTGTCGCTCCCTCGCTCTCTCTCTCTGTGTATATCTCTCTCTCCCTCATGGTTGGAGTTTGACCTGAGGGTTTTCTCTTTGCAGCGTGCTGAGGTTCTGATTGGAAGCCAGGATAACTCCAGCCCACCCACCGTCATTCTGTGCTGAAATCAGGCGGATTGACACTGAGAGGGTCATCCTTGTGTATCTATAACTGTGTGTGTGTGTGTGTGTGTGTGTGTGTTAGTGTGTACAGTTGTGTGCAGAAATGTGTTCTGAGCACCTATGGAACTCTCCTTCACAGAAGAGGTAACATGGGTCTCATGAACTTGAATACACACATACAGTATATACGTGCAAAAGCACATACTGGTCACTTAAATGGAAAATTCCAATCTTGAAACTGTGTACATTGTTATTATCTTTATGCGTTTAATACATGTACAGTGGGTGAAGACAACAATGACAACCATAATAAGTGTGACTAAAAGTGAGCTGAAATTTGTTCTCTTTTATTTTACAGCCATTTATGTTCGTCTTTTGCTTTGTGTGCTTTTCTGATTCCTACACATGAGAAGTTTCAATCAATATTTTCAATTTTTTGTTGTCTGTCTTTCTGATGTTTTTGTAAGACCCGCTTTGAAAGCCCCTTTTCCCCGCAACAATGACTACTGTAATAAGATCAAGAAAGCTATTTTTCAAGTCAAAATGTGAGAGTTTAGCTCAAACTTGCGGAGTACACCTGGTAGTTGGGTCGGCTCGAGGTCGCATCACGTTCCCCCCACACATGAACCGCTCCAGTGTTTGTTTGGGACCGGACCGAGACCGGGACGGGGTATCAATGCGGTTGTTTAGGTCTGCACCTGTATGCGATTGCTGTGTTCACACCTGCCCAAAAGAACCGCACCAAGGGAGTAAACGCTCCAGGGTTCGATTCAACCGAACTAAACAAGGCAGGTGTGAAAACGCTTTTTTTGTCTCGCTGCATTTTTTTTCTGGTGTGCAGACGCTACTCTTAATGGTCCCCTAACATTAATGCAAAATGATGAGTCTGTGGAGTTTTTTTAAAGGAACTGACAATAAAACCAGATTTCTGTGTGTTGATGTTTCAGAAATGTTGTAGTATATATTATTGTATTGCCAATGCTTAGATACTATTAGGTTAGTTGCTATTGATGTATATTCATACACATACAATTAATACTGAATAGATTTTTCTGTATGTGTGTTGACAGTGGATGACCTGCATTGTTGAATACTTGGTTTCTATATCCAGACCTTTCTCAGAAACAGTGTCCAATCTCTCTCTATATATATCTCTCACTCGTACTGTGATATGTGTGGTATGTGGTTCCCAACCTGGGTGTCGAGAGCTCCCCAAGGAGTCACAAGATGAATCTCAGGGTTCACAAGTTGATTAACGGGGTAGAGGAGAATTATAAATTGCTTTTACACCAAATTATGTTTATTTTTCTGACTTTTGTCTAATAATTAATTTTTCTTGTGAAATATTGGATGAGTTTACCCTATCAGGCCTCTAAAATTATTTAAATGAAACAATTTGAGAAGGAAAAATCACTTTTGCTTTAAACTGCTCAAAACTGACAGAAACCTGTGACAAGGCGCCACGTGTTGACATTGCCAAAAAGGTTGGAAACCAGTGTCTTAATGGGCATTCAGACCTAAAACAGTCCTGCGTTAAAACAGCACAAGGGGCTGATCTGAAAACTGCTCACATTACCAGATAACATTGTTGCACCAGTTTTCTTTCTTCAGTGATTAGGACAGGTGGATCTGAGATAACTCAGACTAAATATCTTGAAATTTAAGTCTAGTCTTAGGTTGAGGTTAGGGTACGGTCAGGCTTAAGGGTTAAGGTTACCAGAGAGAAACGCAGAGAAGAGGTAAATAATCAAACAACAGCTCGTATCTATTTCTTATCACCTCCTGTAATAGTTACAATAGTTGAAAAATAATATTGGGAAATGTTCTTGTTTCTTTGTGCTATAATTGCCAACAGCCATTTTCCTCTCTCTTTTGAAAAGTCTAAGTGTTGTAATTTTCCTGTAAGCAGTCATAGATTAAAGTTGTGCTTTTCTCTGCTGCCACTCAAACATTAACTCAGCCAACAGGAGTTTTATGACACCACAATAATGATTTCCCATTGTGTTTCCTTGATAGCTTCCATCTACCTGTCCCCTACCTTCCCCCTTTTCATCAGAAGGAAGGAAGCAAGGGAGACTAGGAAAGCAACCCCCCCCCCAAAAAAAAACAGCTCATTACAGCTTAGGGGATTGCTGTCTTTCTCTTTCTATCTGTCTCTTTACATCCCTTGATTTTTAAATCCCTCATGCTTGCCCTCACCCNCCCCCCCCCCCCCCCCTCTTGTTAGCAGGACAGGCTTTGTATTAAAGTGACAAGTCGATGCATGTGTGCGCGGGCGACACGTGCATGTGTGTTAGGGAAAGAGAGCGAAAATGTGTGCGGACTTTCAATGTCTGTCACATGTATGCGGGGGGGAAGCATCTCGCCAAACTGGCCTTGATAGCTCCCCTCATTCAAAAAGCAATCAGGGACTCTGCGGCTTCCTCTCTGTCTTTCAATCACTCCCTCCATCACTGATGTAATTTGTCATTAGCAGAACGAAGAAACTTTTAATTGAGTCTCAACTGTTTGGGAGCAGATGACAACTCCTTCCTCATCTCATTTGGCCTGTTTTTGTTTGCTTTGCTTTTGTTTCAGTGTAAAAGAATAACCTTTGTTTTTCTTCATAGTTGATTATCCCTTCCTGGCTGTTTGCGTGTGTGTTAGTGTGTAATGTCTAAATGTGTGTGAGTCCATGCGTGCACACTTGTATTTAGAGCTGAGGGTCAGGGAGAATCTCTGGCTGCCTGTCCTGTTTTGACCTCTCCAATTAATTTCACCATTAAAGCCAGATCTCAAGGTGAATTGCAGAGATTCACAGAAAGGTCAGTGCACTGCATTTATGTATATTCAACAAAATTTTAATTAAGCAAGACTCATTAAAAATTCACATAGTGTGGTGGCTGCTCATGGGGTTTGAGTGTGGTGGAGAATGGCATAAAACATTTACTGTTCAAAGCCATCTGAGCAGAAGTAATTTATTGTCAGCCGCAGTCACGAGCCGCAACACAAGTACCTAGTGGAAAATGTGAGAAAATGCACAGTTCTAACATCCTATATATGTGAAAGGACTTGAATCATGCATCATGCTAACTTATTATGCTCTGTAAGAAATTATTAAGTACTACTTAAAGGCTCAAAACAAGAGCAGAAATTAGCCTCCCATGTGACATTTCCTGTTCAGTTTTCCTTTGCTTGTTCTGGAAATAAGTAGGTTTTAAACAGTCCCATAATCCCATCCCAGTTCCGTGATAAATCAATGAAAGCAGCAGCATTTGATCCTGTTTTTGTTTTAAGTGCCAGTAGGCCGAGGGTGCTATAGGCAGAACTAGGCCTTGCTATGGGAAAGCCTTGTGGTGAGTTTTGTGAAAGTAGGCCTTTTCACTCCACATCTCCTAAAATGCTCGTCATTATTTTCTTATAAAATCACATTGTTTGTGATGTCTTGAGCCCACACAGACTCTGTAACTGCTGTGTTGTGACATTGTGTTATATATTTTCTGAAGCCAGTTCAATTTCCACATTATTGAGGTCCATTAAAAGTCCAATAAACAAAAGACCAAGAAAAAAATCTTCACTCATTTAAGTGAAATTATCTTCATGTGATGATAATATAGCTGATAATGTTAGTGTCTAATTACAAGCAGGACGGCAGTACAGAACTGAAAGAAAACATATGCAAGACATGCATTTTCGGTCTCTGCTGATGCACTTACTGCGCTATAAACTATATTTATTTTATAGCCTAAAATGCTATCCCACACTTTTTTGCAGTACACAAGGTTGAAAGATTTGATAAGTAACTACACCAGGAGACACAAAGTACTACATGATACTAAAAGCGAGCAGTTAAAGGGAAGAAAAAAAGCATAGAAATACATGAAAACTGAGGTGTTCCTGGCTCAGAGCACAGGAGGAGGGTATATTTGAAAGTTTCACTTGTTTGCTGCTGACAAAAATATCATTAAACACTGGGGTAATCTCTCGCCTTGCAAATCTGTAGAGCAGATGTCCTTGAAAGAGGTAGATGGTAACCTGCTGCCTCTGGCTGTGGCCTGCAAAACTGTTGCAAGCCACATTTTGTCTTTGGTACTGATGATCGTAGTGTTGTACTGTAGATGGAAGCAGCCCCTCAGGATTTTCTGACTCTCAATTTGAGAGTCCCGCGTGTACTTCCACATTACCATTTTGTTCGCTGCCTTTCTCTGCTTGTGAATTTGAATGCCTCCTCTCTGCAGTAAAAATGTCTGTCCATATCAGCAAAAAGCTTCATCCATTTTTTTGGGCCTTTTTCCTTGGTGGCTGATAAGGAGACAACGCACAGCGGCCATTGGTAAGATATACCCCCAGTGGAACATTAGCTTGAGCGACCATGCACCACATAATTCTTTCCTACCACCCTGTGAGGATGTGTAAAGAAAGATTACAATTAAAACATAAATGAACAATCAAACATTTTGCGAAATTTGGGGGCTTGAGGGTTTTTAATCAAAACCACAGTAACACAGTTTTATCTCTGTATGTTTAGGATATGTTTAGCCTAGCTTAGCACGAAGACTAAAAACCCTTGTCAACTGTCTAAAATACAGATACAATTTAATACACTGTACACTTAGCTACATATATGTCTCTCTCTCCGTTTGACACATCACAAATCTGATTACAATCCGTCTTAGTTTTCCAGGGCTACGTGCAAATCAGGGCCCTACTCCAGTGCAGTGGGTGGTGGAAATGCACCTGAAGCTGTTCGGCAGCTCATAAGAAATGGCAAAAGAATAATAACATTTGCACTGTAGCTTATTTAAAAACAATTCAGTTTAGGTAGGTTTCAGATAATGCTTATGCACCAACTAACACAATCTCATGGAGGACTCGCATGGATAGACTACAAGCAAAGCAATGGTTTTCAAAGGCAATATTTCTTGCCTTTGAATGACAATTAACTACTGATTGGACATTATTTATTAATAGCTTATGAATTGGCAAACTGCCAGAGCAACCGCATATTTCTGTCTCTATTTCAGTCTCATGCATGCTTCACTGTATGTGCAGTGTGTGTGTGTATATATACTTACATTATTGGTTACATCTTCGCGTTTGACAGCTGTGTGGCCCCACTGGCATTATCACACCAAGATTGCCACTGGTGACGATAGCTTGAATCATCAGATCACTGATGAAAACAGCTAATTGTGCTGTTCAGAACAAATCATTTGTATCAAATCCCACTGGCTTACTACACGACTTAAGCAATGACACCTTGTGCATCAAACAAGCTTTGATTTTTGTCAGTACCTGTGTAGTTATTGTAACTCTGAACAAATTCAATCAATTCTCTCTCGTTGCTGCGTGAATTGATGGCTCTTTAATATCCACATTTTCCATTTACCTCACAGCTTCAAACATGCAAGTGCAAAGGAAACAGATACGCAAAGAAAAATACACAAAGCCACGCACACAAGCAGACAGACCACACGTACTCCCATGGGATTCCATTAAAAGTCAAATTTTTGTTGGATTGTATGCCTGATTGTTAGAGCAGCTCAGCCTAAGAAGTACATTGAAAATTGCAAGCAAGCTAGAGGACAAAAGGTAGCTATAGGAGGTAGGAAATAGCTCTGTGTGTGTGTGTTTGTGTCTGTGTGTGTGCACACATGCTTCGATAATGGTATTTCTGGATATATCCCAAGTTATTACTGTAAATCAGGCAGGCTTTCAAGACCTTTAACACAAAGTAACAGTCCCTAACAGCAGCCCCCGGCTGCCATATAGAAATTACATGAATATGGATTAGAAAGAAAAATGGGATGGAGGGAATGAGAGATAGATGGAAGGGTTGAGTGAAGAAGAGGAAGAGAGAAATGGAGGAAGACTGAGCATTATTAGGATAGAGAGGGAGATAGTGAGGGCAGTGAAAGAAAATGCAGGGGAACGAGGATGGACAGATTGAAGGGTGGAGGGAGGTTAAAGGGAGAGTTGTGTTTGATAGAGGTATAACAGCATGAGGTGGGTAAGAGGGGCGGGTGGAGAATGTGCAGGTGGAAGGGCAAACCGGGTCCAAGGTTTGGAATGGAAGTAATGGATGTGATGGAGAAATGGAAAAAAAGAAGAGAAGAGCTATTTCACATTAAGAGTCTTTCACCACAAGTGGACCACTTCCACCCCTGGCCCTTTGGCTGAGGCTCACAACAGTCTGCACTCATATGCAAACCAGGCAGATTTATGGAAATGACTGGTCCAGTGTGGACTTAAAAATAGGATCAGCTCTCCAGCTCGCTCATGAATCATGCATCCTTTTTCAAGTCAGAGACTTAAACTAATGGGTCATTGTGAGGAAAGGACCCTCATTTGGCACCGTGCTATAGTATATGATTATTTCAAAAGCATATGGTGGCCTTAACACACAGAAAAACAGAATTCTACATGACAATTCAAGGCCAAACTCTACAGGTAATCTATGCATTTTTATGGAATTAAAACTTGCTGCACTTAAAGGAATATTAAATATACTTATTTGCATTCTTTCTCACACATATTCACATGTTGTCTAAGAGTACTGAGCTGTAGTCAGGAATTGCAGGTGTATCATGTATCTTTTTAGCCAACTGAAATATCAGTATCAAACAACTATTGCATGGATTGTCATGAAATTTGGTACAGAGATTAATATCCCCCTTAGGATGAATTGTAATAACTTTGCTGATACCCTGGTCTGGTGCCATCATCAGCGTAAATTTAAAAAAATTTTGACCAGATTCCTGCAAAAGTAACAGCATTCCCATCAGCCTCAGCTGTACTTTTTTTCTACTAACTAGCAAATGTTAGCATGCTAGCACTCTAAACCAATATGGTGAATATGGTACATTACACCTGCTAAATATCGGCATGTTAGCATTGTCATTGTGAGCAGGTTAGCCTTTTATCTCAAAGAACTACTGTGCATTCTATGTATAGCTTCACAGAGCATGGCTGTAGTCTTTTTAGCTAGCTAGTAGTGTGGCTCTGGCACTGGCATGTTTGTTTATGAACAGAAACCAAAATTACAGTAATTTTAGGATTATGTACTACAAGTATTTTTTGATGAACAACAACAACAACAACAACAACAAAGTTAAGCTAGCTGTTTCCCCTTGCCTCCAGTCTTCATGCTAAACAAAGCTAAAAACATCCTGACTCCAGGTCCGTACTTAACACACAAACATGAAATTTATATTGATAATCTTGTCTCGTTCTAACAAAGAAAGCAAATAAGTGAATTTCCCAAAATGTTCCTTTCAAGCATGGTGTAAAAATTGTGTGTGTGCACATGCATATATGTGTATAAATGTTCCATTCACAATCAGGTATTAAAGTATCAGAGGTAGAGAGGGGCTACCCAACAGGCTTTGCGGTACTTTATCCCTCATCGCACAGGCAAGAGATTTTCAATTATCCGTCCTCAATGCCAGACTTTCTTTTAATATGAATGTGCACACGTTCATGTGCACACACACATACACAGTCATGCACACAGTGCGTACATTTTGCCCAAATTTCCTCACTCCTTTAACCTGCACATCAGAGAACTCAAACTTCATTTTGAGCTTAGAAGTTATGAGTTCAAAGAGATTGAATTCCACATATGCAGTCACACACCCAAACACACACACGCTCACCCTGCAGATGTATTCCCACTATTACTGTGTGAGGAGCACTATTAAGGAAGTGCTGTGTTTGCATCTGTTCTGAGTGTGTGTACAGCCCTGAGCGAGTCATCTATTTCAGCAACCTTCCCCTCTCCTCTAGTCAACGCAACAGAACACTCAGCACCTCTGAACACAACTCTCCAGGCTTAAGAGGGACAGGCCCCGTAGTTTGGCATGTCTCGGTGTCGATTTCTCTCTCTCATTATCTGCATTTCACACTTTCTTCCACTCGTTCTCGGAATCTCGCTTTCCCCCTGGGTTTTTTTTTTCCTGTTAATCTCAATATTGTATCAATGCAAGTGTTGAGCGTGCTTGCTCGGGAGACAGAAGGCGAGGGAGAAAGAGCGAGACGCTGACTGTGTGTCTGCATCCAACAGCACGAGTGACATTTTGCCGTCAGTAACACTGTAGACAGATAAGGTGTCATTTGATACAAGAGTTGCGATAACGATCAGAAACTGAATCTTGTAACACTTGCATGTGCTTCGCATGCATGTGGATGGACTCATGTTTGTGTGTGTGTGTGTGTGTGTGTGTGTGTGTGTGTGTGTGTGTGTGTGTGTGTGTGTGCATAAGCTGTCAGGACACACAGAGATAAACAAAGCAAAGCATCCCCTCATTGTTATCCAGTGGCATTGCAAAACTGTCAAGCATCATGTATACAATGCATTTTCTATATTTTCAGAGTTTCCTGGAACAGTGCATACATGACACATAAAACATGGTGTATACACACACACACACACACACACACACACACACACACACAGACAAGGACCTGCTAGATTTGATATTTTGTCTGTAATGGCTGATTTCACATATATGCATGATCATGTGTGCACATGGCGATGCACAGTATGTATGTGTGTGTGTTTGTATGTGTGCGTATATCAGAGTGCAGTGTTTTCCTGCAGTGCTACAGTGCCATCTACAGCCGGCTCTCACTCGGGAACAGAGAAGCACAGAGCCGGTGGCCAAACGTGAGCAGTGGCCTTCCATTCACTCTCACCGTGGGATCAGAGTGTTTCCTCTCCTCCCTTCTCCCCCGGGTGAGTATTTCAGTGTGTGTGTGTGTGTGTGTGTGTGTGTGTGTGTGTGCGAGTGCTGCAGCGAGCACAACGGACACACCATAAAGGTGAGAGGGTGCAGGGGGAGGAAATAGCCCTGTGTTTGTGTGTGTATGTCTTTGTGTGGCTTTTCACTTCTCTGGCTGACAACTAAAATACTATACTGCTCCAGTCTCACAGACATGGTCTTTTCTTTTCCCTTCAAGCCTTTTTCCCCCCACATTCTGCTTCCACTCCCCCTTTTTTTACTTTTACTTCCAAACTCACCGCCGGTCCAGAAGTTTAGTTCTCCTCTTGTACTATAACATCATTCTTAGCTTCTCTACTTAAGAATGACACTCCTCCTGCTCTCTCTCTCTCTCTCTCTCTTTCTCAGAATCGTGCTCTTACTTTGCACCAGCTCTTATCTTATCTATACTGGTCGCTTGACTTATAAGATGCAGTTTCAGCCCAGACTCACCAACATAGATACAGTTCTACCATGGAGAAACTTTTTCACCAATGATTTGAATTCTGTTCACTGCAGTGCTGTCAGTGCTTTTCTGGCATGACATTGCACACCAGTCTGTTGGCGATGTGATTGAAATTTTAGTCGGTTTAAGGAAGAACACTGAAAAGGTGATTGATGACAGTGGCAACAAGATGTATGAATAACAATAGCATTGTGTTTGGACAGAATTGCTTATGCAACAAGCTACTTCTGTCTTCCTCTCCCTCTTTATCTCCTCTATCTATTTATTCATTCTCTCCCACAGAGACACCGCTCTCCTCATCTTCCACTCTCCATCTTCTTCTCTCTTCCCGCAGTCCCTCCGCTGGGGTTAATGAATGACTTGGCAGGAGGCGGTAGCTGTGGCTGTGGGGGAGCCAGTAGGGCTCAGAGAGGTGAGGAGACACTCTTCCTGTCACCTCCCAGCTACTATTCTCACTCACCAGGCTACACTGCCACGCATCCCTGCCAGGAACAGGATGGCACCAGCTTATTGGATTATCTGTTAGAATGACTTCCTGGTCCTGGGTAGGGTTTGCACACAGCTCTAAAACAAACCGGATCTTCAGACAGATTTGTTTAGCTCAGTGTCAGCGCATGAAAAGCACAGCCATACTAGTAGGAGAAAAAGTAGCAGATGCTCACATTCATCTTAAACTCTTAAGCCATAAGGGCACATTCAAATGGAGGTGCTGGATGACACTGTACACTGTTGCCCCACAAGCAGCGCAGCTGTGGATGGTTATGTTGGTCAGTCAGTCCATCACTTTGGTGCAGAGTGAAATATCTCGACAACTATTGGATAGTTTGCCACTACATTTTGTGTATACATTCATGATGCTCAGAGGGTAAAACCTAATCACTTTGGTGAACCTCTGACTTTTCATCTTGTGCCGCCATGAGGTTTAAATGTTTGGTCTGGAGTGATAGATCTTAAAAAATGATTGGATGGATCACCATCAATATTGATACAGAAATTCAGGCTCCCCTGATGAATCCTAATGACTTCAGTGATAATGTGACTTTTCATCTAGCGCCAACAGGCCAAAGTTTTGATTTATGTAGTGAAATATCTTAACATAGATGGATTGGCACAAAATTTGGTACAGACATTATTCATGTTTCCTAGGCAATATATCCTAATGACTGCAGTGAACCTTTGACTTTGTTAGCGCTACCAACAAGTGAACATTGTGGGTTCAGAATTAAGTGTCTTATGAATGTATGTATTATGAGAACTGGATACCGGACTCCAAAATGGTGCCCATTATTGGGTGAAAATTGCTCACTGAGTGCATAAGCCAAAAAAGTTGAATTAGCAAATGTTAGCATGCTAAAACAGTTAAACTATGATAGTTAACATGGTAAGCTGCTGTAAGTACAGCCTCACAGAGCTGCTAGCACTCTTAGTCTTGTTAGCTAGCTAGTAGTGTGGCTCTAGCGATGGAAATATGGGCCAGTCTTCGAGTCCACCAACTTGGTCCAGAGTGATCTTGACAACTATTGCAATATATTGCCATGAACTTGATCCCCACAGGATGAATTGTAATACCTTTTTGACCTCCTGAATACTTTGGTTTATGGCCAATGTTGCTGTGTTTCAGCAAATGTTAGCATGCTAACACACCAAACTAAGATGATGAACATGGTAAACATTACTCGTAAAATCAGCATGTAAACATTGCCATGAAAAGTACTACAATTTTTACCTTTACTAGCACTACTAGCACAACTGCAGAAGAAAACAAAGCAACAAGAGTTGCTAACATGGCTGTGGTCTCTTAGTCTTGTCATAACTTTCGTAATGACAATGTGAGCCATGAAACAGAGAAAATGTTGGGAGAAAAAACTGCTACTTATTATGTTGCCGTTAATCCAGCAATAATTTATGCAGTAATGCCAGACAAGTCTTTCAAAAACGTTGACAGTAACTAAAGGGAAAGTCTCAGTGCAGTGATGCTCTTTGCAAAAACTAAATAGCAAAAAGTACTGTACTTTGATGAGATTCTGGGGTATATATTCCAGAGAATACACTGATTTATTTACTAAACAGTTTGGAGACATTTCTTGTTTTTTCCCTGAGATACATATTACTCACTTTTGCACCTACAATAAGCCAGTATCAGATGTGCCTAAAGCCCTCTTTTCTGATGAATTCTTTCAAAAGAGAACCTTCTCCAGTCTTTTGTGAATCCCCTAATGGTAGTTTATATGCTTACAGTGCTAATGGGCACAGATTTGAAAGCTATCATAATCTTTTTGAAAAAAAGTAGCAGATCACTGACTTTATAAACTGTCTTTCTCATCTGCCTGTGAGGTGTTTATGGAAGGTATGTGTGTGTTTGTGCGTGAGGGGGTCTCAGAGATGGGCTTCAGAAAAGCACCATGTTGAGCTAGAAGCAGCCGCGGAAAAAGACTCAGGGCAAAGTCACAAACAGACAAATGAGCTGATTTGTTGGCTGATTGAGCACCGCTTGTCGATTAAATCCCTTTCAATGTTTGCTGTGCTTTAAAAGAAGAAAGAATAAGGAAGGAAGGAAAGAAAGAAAGAAAGAAAGAAAGAAAGTGAACAACTCACAAAAAAGGGCATGAAAGAGCGAACTGGGAGGCAGAAGGAGGCCGCCTATGAGACAAAAGCTTTTTGAAACATCACAAAGGCCTAGATGTTAGTTGTCATTTGACTTGCAGGAATTTTAGAAATGACAACCCCCCCAAGTTGAAAGAGAGGGAACAAACACGAGAGGAGGAGTGAGATGGGCTGCAGGGGAGGACTGAAATACTTTTTGGTGTAAAAAGTGGAGAGTCAAGCTGAGAAGGAGGGATCGTACGTGTGTGCATGTGTGTGTTTATAGGCATCCTTGTAACTCCAGTATAACTTGTGAGTATGTCTCCGCCTATGTCAGCCAGAACAACAGTTGTCATGGGAACATGACTGTCAGAGGGACAGGCATATTTCCATCAAACGGTCTTTGTTCTTTGTTCTTCTTGTTAATGCAATACAATACCACCCCCCACCACAAACACACACAAACAGACAAGTTTACTTTTGTTTCTATTTTGATTTTGATTTTTTTTGTCATCTTTTCTTGGTTTGCCACTTTTTGTTTTCTCTTCCCTTCTTCATAAAGCTAACAGCTAGCTCAATGATTTCATTATGTTTGCTTAAAGAAAGGACTGTCATTCAAAACGGGTCAAACACCGGTAGGAATACGTGGGTTTATTCTCTTATGTGTATGTATAGCCCATCCTCTCAGGATGGATCTTGGAGCAAAGTTAGCATTCATTTCGTGTTTCTGGCAACCTGGCATATATAAATTCAATATTCTCTCTCCTTATAGCTCTGTTTTGGTCTCCACCAACTCCTGTAAATATCTGGCTCTTTAGCTGCTAATTGTTCCACTATGTTCACTTGCTAGATGCTAACAACGAGCTGTTGAACATAGTGGAGCATTTAGCAGCTAAAGAGCCAGATATTTCCCTCAGGAGTTTGGTGGAGACCAAAACAGAGCTCAAAAGAGAGTAAACTGTGCGACTGTGGCTAGTTGTGGCCAGAAACATGACTCTGAATAAATGCTAATGTTGCTCCATGTCTATTGGGTGAGTAAACAGGCAACTGCTGCCAGATAACAACTTTATAAGGTGACAATATGTCAATGTTGTGTTTACAGCTTATTACGCCGCCCCGAGATGGCCAAAAAAATCATTTAATGCAGGTTTAATGGGGGATCACTCCGCCAGGCTGAACAATTACTAACAGCTGCAGGCAATGTGCTCAGTGTTATGTAGGTATTTGTTGTATAATTATAAAAAGTAAAGGACATTTTAAACATTGCAATATAGAGTTACCCTCTTTCCATTAATTCAACAAAAGAAAAAAAAATCCCATCTTATATAAACAAGCTTGACTTGATTATAAGGATAAATACTGTACGGAGGGATAAAGCCTTGATTCCTCCCAGCAGTCGGTATGTTTTTTTCGGCTTTGTGCTGACACAATGTGCTAAATACATTTTATATTATAGAACATTTAATTCTGAAATTATTCAATTATATATATATATATATATATATATATATACAATTTACATTTAATTCACAATAGGGCATTGAATGCCACTGGTTATGACAAATTGGAAGCTGATCTACAAGGTTATTTGTGTTTCAGTCTCCTGCTTCCACTGTTTTCCTCTATCAACAAAGTTTAATGACTCTGTCGGTATCCGATAAGTCAACAATTTCACAATCTGATAATCTGTGATGAATAGCGTGTTTGTTGTTTGAAAACACAGGGAAATGGTATGTATGTTATCTGACGGTGTTGTTATTCAGGGAGCATCTTCTCCATTATGGTGGAGCATATTACTTGTGATGTGAAGTATATTTTGTCGCCTACCACTGCGATCAAGGCAATGCAAATGGATCCTAGGAATTAGAGGAGTTAGGCTTCCTGCCATCCTCACAGGAAACAAACTCAGGATAATTGACTCTGTGTGATCATCATCATCATCATGTATGAAGAGCAGTGTGTTTATGTGAAAGCTAACAAGCATTTATTGTCCCCACCATGCAGGGTCTGGTGTCTTGCACAGATGTAGGCACATTGCTGTGACTTGTTTCCTTTCTGTCCATTAGGCTACACGTTGCTGCCATGGATGATTGCAAATTCATTATCCTTCCACTACAGGAAATATATTATTTCATCTTTTGCCAATTGAAGTAACACCTGCTGCATCCTATCAATTTGCACACTTCACCTCCCTTACTTTGGCATGAAAATCAGACTCTTGATATCCTTTGAATCACCATTGTTATTTGTGCATTGTGAAGAGGAGAGGGTTTTGTTATCTCTCTCACACTGGAGAAATGCTCATTCACCAGCCTTCTAAGCAGCTACCAGCAACGTAGATTAGAACAAGTAGCTTGGGGGTTGTTATTATGATTTTTGTTTATCTATTTGTTTTCTTTATTTTATGGAGGGTTTTTCACCACATGGAAGCTGCTTAGAATATCAATATCAGGCCAGATGCGTCTCAGAAATTCTGTATTCTCCTCATGTGCCGGTGGAGCAAAGACAGCATTTCTTTCTCTTTTTTGCCTTTTCATTCTCCTCTCCTCATCTTCCAATATGGTGATTTTTAATCACCTAATATCATGGCACAATGAACAGATTGCCATGAGTCGCAAGTGGAGGCCGCGCGAGACAAAACAAAGAGAGGGAGTGGGAGAGAGGCAGCTCTGACTCTAATTAAAAAA
The DNA here is from genome assembly GCA_002120245.1 of Maccullochella peelii. Taxonomy (NCBI): domain Eukaryota; kingdom Metazoa; phylum Chordata; class Actinopteri; order Centrarchiformes; family Percichthyidae; genus Maccullochella; species Maccullochella peelii. Next base: position 19,921 of record LKNJ01005684.1, read on the forward strand.
AGCGAATCTGATCAGTGTGTGGGTGTGTGTGTGTGCGTTTGTATGTGTGTTTTTGTATGTCCATTTGTCGTGATTGTGAGCACGGATTCATGCTTGTATGTATGCACCTGCATCTGTTTGTCAGCATATAAGATGGCAAGCAAAGCCATGAAAGTGGGCTAGAGCACAAAATGAACATAAGAAAATCCTCATGCTTTTCATCAGCCACAATCAAACTCTGTTTTACCTCTAGAATATGATGAAGACTTCAGGACTTTAGGGACAGAGCAGGATAAATCGCACATGAATTGAAATGGAAGTTGAAATATATACGTAAGGTTAGATCAATTTAAATTTTAACTGGAATATAATGTCCCTGCAGCTTCCCTTTATGTACTGAGGTACACCAAACTAAGTACTGGATGGTTTTGATCTCACAGTTGCAAACTTTTCGCATTTCATTCAAAATCAGAAGCCATCAACAAACATTTAGGTCCATATCACAATATCAACTAGACTTAGTCTACAGCCACGCTAGTGGTTCTGTGAGGCTGTACATAGGCACAGCAGTTCCTTGAGATAAATGCTACGGTCAGCATCTCCCATGCTCACAATGACAATACTAATATGCTGATGTTTAGCATGTTAGCATGCATTAGCACTAAACACAAAGTACAGCTGAGGCTGATGAGAATGTCATTAGTTTTGCAGGTATTTGGTCATCAACCAAAGTATGGGACAAAATAAAAATGTAACCTGATGATGGCGCTAGAAGAAACGTTAAGGGATCACCAAAGCCATTAGGATTCATTATCTTGGAACCATAAACGTCTGTATGGAATATTGTGCCAATCTATATAGTGGATGCTTTTGACCTTATCATCAAAATTCATCCCCTGTGCACCATGGACATCTGTACCAAATGTCATGCCGATTTGTTCAATAGTTGTCATGGTAATTTACTGAAAACCAAAAATGTCATCCTCATGGTAGCACTAGAGGAAAACTCATGGATCACCATTTGAGTAGGTTCATCCTCTGGGAAACATGAATGTCAAATTTTCATGACAAAATCTAGTATTTGTTGAGATTCTTCAGTCTGGACCAAAACAGTGGACCGACCAACAGACCAACATGCAAAAATGTGTACATGATAATGCTTTACCTTCTATATAATTATTGAGGCTGAGAAAAGGGAATTGGCCCAAGGTGCAGAGAGTCACTGAAGCAGATTAGGGTTTTTACAGGGATTTATTATTATATATTATATAGCAGATACAGCAGACAACAAGTGTTACTGCCACGCAGAGCGGGCTGAGTAACTGACTTACTAGACTCAACCGCTGGCAAATAACAAGCAGAGAAAACTACTGTGCAATATCCATACAATACTATAGACACTGTACATGCTCTACTGAAGGAAGGTAAACACACTGTGAATACAGTCTCACGCAGAGAGTTGTATCAAGGCTCAGCTACTGCTCAGCGTGGAGATAGGAAAATATAGTGCAGACTGTGATTGAATAATTATCAGCTTCCTTTGAAATGTGAACCTCATTGTTACACCCAACAATAATGGTTGGCTCTGTCAGAAACAGCTCCGTGGACAGCCACTCAACAACCCCATCAGTAACAGAGCAGCAGTAAACAGCACCATGGACAGCGGCAATGGCAGCAGTTACTAATTTAAATTAATTTGACAAAATATTAGAAACAAATTTTCAATATAAAGAGTCCAATACAACAATCATGCCAGTAGCAATTTCATATCCACCAGCATGGTATTATTAACCCTTATGTGGTGTTTTGGTCCAAAACCCTTTTTAAACTTTTACTAAAAGAAAATCCATACAAAAATTCGGGTTCTTTCACTACGAAACTCCATGTCCTTGACTTATTATCTGTAAAGAACTTGTGAGTTTGGAAAAAAATGTTGCACACTATACAGTGCATCCAGAAAGTATTCACAGCGCTTCATGTTTTCCACATTCTGTCATGTTACAGCCTTATTCCAAAATGGAATAAATTCATTTCTGTCCTCAAAATTCTACACACAATACCCCATAATGACAAAGTGAAAAAAGTTTTTTAGAGAGTTTTGCAAATTTATTAAAAATAAAAAACTAAGAAATCACATGTACATAAGTATTCACAGCCTTTGCCATGAAGCTCAAAATTGAGCTCAGGTCCATCCTGTTTCCACTGATCATCCTTGAGATGTTCCTACAGCTTAATTGGAGTCCACCTGTGGTAAATTCAGTTGATCGGACATGATTTGGAAAGGCACACACCTGTCTATATAAGGTCCCACACTTGACAGTGCATGTCAGAGCAGAAACCAAGCATGAAGTCAAAGGAACTGTCTGTAGACCTCCGAGACAGGATTGTGTCAAGGCACAAATCTGGGGATGGTTACAGAAAAATATCTGCTGCCTTGAAGGTCCCAATGAGCACAGTGGCCTCCATCATCCATAAATGGAAGAAGTTCGGAACCACCAGGACTCTTCCTAGAGCTGGCCGGCCGTCTAAACTGAGCGATCGGGGGAGAAGGGCCCTAGTCAGGGAGGTGACCAAGAACCCGATGGTCACTCTGTCAGAGCTACAGCATTCCTCTGTGGAGAGAGGAGAACCTTCCAGAAGGACAACCATCTCTGCAGCAATCCACCAATCAGGCCTGTATGGTAGAGTGGCCAGACGGAAGCCACTCCTTAGTAAAAAGCACATTGCAGCCCGCCTGGAGTTTGCCAAAATGCACCTAAAGGACTCTCAGACCATGAGAAACAAAATTCTCTGGTCTGATGAGACAAAGATTGAACTCTTTGGCGTGAATGCCAGGCGTCATGTTTGGAGGAAACCAGGCACCGCTCATCATCAGGCCAATACCATCCCTACAGTGAAGCATGGTGGTGGCAGCATCATGCTGTGGGGATGTTTTTCGGCGGCAGGAACTGGGAGACTAGTCAGGATAGAGGGAAAGATGAATGCAGCGAAGTACAGAGGCATCCTGGATGAAAACCTGCTCCAGAGCGCTCTTGACCTCAGACTGGGGCGACGGTTCATGTTTCAGCAGGACAACGACCCTAAGCACACAGCCAAGATATCAAAGGAGTGGCTTCAGGACAACTCTGTGAATGTCCTTGAGTGGCCCAGCCAGAGCCCAGACTTGAATCCGATTGAACATCTCTGGAGAGATCTGAAAATGGCTGTGCACCGACGCTTCCCATCCAACCTGATGGAGCTTGAGAGGTGCTGCAAAGAGGAATGGGCGAAACTGCCCAAAGATAGGTGTGCCAAGCTTGTGGCATCATATTCAAAAAGACTTGAGGCTGTAATTGCTGCCAAAGGTGCATCAACAAAGTATTGAGCAAAGGCTGTGAATACTTATGTACATGTGATTTCTTAGTTTTTTATTTTTAATAAATTTGCAAAACTCTCTAANAAACTTTTTTCACTTTGTCATTATGGGGTATTGTGTGTAGAATTTTGAGGACAGAAATGAATTTATTCCATTTTGGAATAAGGCTGTAACATGACAGAATGTGGAAAACGTGAAGCGCTGTGAATACTTTCCGGATGCACTGTAACTCTTATTAATGGAATATAAGAGAAATGCATACGGAGCCAGAGTGTGCAACACCTTTCTCCTACTCTCAAGTCTACTTCCAGTGATCTGCACCTCAACACAACTCTTGGTGTGCGTTATTACTGTATGTAAAGGACATGTAACACAGCATATTTTGAGTACACACGATATACATGTAATTTTTTTTATTCGTGTTGACTTAAAAGAGTACTCCACCAATTTAGCATTGCACTCCTATGACATTGTCAGACTCACAATGGACAGTTTGAAAAAAAAAGTTTAAAAATCGATGCAGCAGAACCGGAGATGTTGTTGTTTTTTATTCCACACATTTTTCTTTCTTGTCCCGGCACCTACATTACCCTAAATGCAACCGGACCACCGACAGTTCTGTCGGAGATTCGGGTGTGTTATGCTAGTAGTGGCTAATGTAGCTTCGAGCCACAAGCTTTAAGCAGACTTAAAGTTTTAAAGTCTTCAGCCCCAGCCGACGCTTACTCAAGTGACATCACCTGAGGCAATTTATCGCCAAGGGTTTACACTACTTTTTTCACACATGCAGTAGTACTCGCCAAGACCTGTAAACATAATTTGATGTGTAAAATCAGTGGAGCTCCCCTTTAAGATGGAAAGTATGCCCGACGAGTATCATTAAGGGGTCCAAAAATTGAATGCGTGGGTAGCTCTCACTTGCCCCAAACACTGAAGCAACTCATCCTGGGCCATCTGACATTCATGCCAAACCACTGTGTTGTCACAGAGCGGTGCTTTATCAGCTTCACTAGCAGCCTCATCAGCCAGCATTTACTGAACAAAGGCTTTGGCAGCAGGAGACTGACTGTGTGTGGCCTCTTTGAGCAGACAATGTGACAAGAGGCTAAAAGGACACTTTAAGTGCTCGCTCAGGAATGGTCATTTGCTGCTTGAATGTGTCATAACAGTTTAAATGGCTCATTAGAGAAAGTCTTGACCTTTGTTTTCCTTTCTCCTTGTGGCACTGAAGCCATGTAGATATAGACAGACTTGTTTTTGTTAAGCTTGCCACTGGCCCAACATGCATTGTTCCAACTGCACCTATTTTTGGTCACTTCATCAGATGTTTGTCTCCCAGAAACATATCTAATCTAATGCTGTTCAATTCACTTTACCTTACTTCACTGGCTAATCTATATAGCTCGCTGGTGCAAGGAAGTCTGAACTGATGCCCTAAGAGTGCCCTAGAGAGCTGGAAAACAGGCTTTGTAGAATGAGGATTTCTTTTGGTCAAATGAAGAATAAATTTAGGAACTTTGCCTTGCAGTTCCATCTTTGAAAGCCTATGGCACAGTGCTATGTTTGGATTTGTTTGCATTTTATATTGCTGGATGTAGTTAAGGAAAAGGTTTTAAGATACAGGGGGAAAAGCAAGGAGACACACAGTTTACACATATTTGCAAAGTCAAACTATGGCCAACTATGGCTAGAGCCAAGTTATTTAAGTCACAGTCTGACTGTAAAACCCACAGCTTGTTAAACTGCTTAACCCGATGCTCTGGCAGCGGTTATCACACTGACTTTTGAGAAACAAAATCCAAGAAACCCAAGTGATCTATTTCTGTCAGAGGTGGGTAATTCAATTGATTACCTTACTGACAGCTTGCAAATTAATAGAAGTGTAATACAATGCAGTTTGACATACCACAGTACAGTTTGAAAGTAATGACTCTAGCCACTGAGTTAAAGTGCCTCTCTTGTCGTGAGATACAGCAGGAAGAAAGGCACAGTAACACATAATTTATCATTTAGCTGTCCAGAGAACTTTTGGGACTCTTGGTTCTCCCATATTTATGTCTTTTTGATCTCATGTAATACAAATCAAAAAGGAATAGCTGTGTGTGTGTGTGTGTGTGTGTGTGTGTGTGTGTGTGAGAGAGAGAGAGAGAGAGAGAGAGAGAGAGAGAGAGAGGTGGTGATGGGGTCGTTTAAGGCTGAATTGAAAAGAAAAATGTACTTTATTATTATGATTTTCATTTTCCTATATACCTGGACTTCCAAAAAAATATCTGCTGTTGTACTGAATATTTCCTATTTTTGTGAGATGACAATCAGTTCCCAGATAAGACACTTAACTGATGATAGGCTATTACAAAAGCAATATGTACCAGAGCCAGTGTTTCTCTCTGGATAGTAGAGTTGATCTCACAGATACAGTTCCAATCTGCATCAGATGGCATTGTGTCAGACTTAATACCAGGCCTAGCATCAACTCCCCCAACCCTGTCCCACACTACCTCACATACAAACCTTCACCATATCGTTTATAGATTACAATATGCAACAATTTTACATTATCACAATACATTTTGGCAGAAAAATGTAACACCACCATAAGGTCTCTTCGGTGTATCAGACAAGTGTACTGTACATCTGAACAGAACTACTGACACTGAGTTATTCCTAATATCTATGCATGATAAATACAGTATGATTATAGTAATGCAACTAAAGCCACTTGGTTAAGCTAAGGATTGTGGTCATGGTTAACTAATAACAAGACTAAGATGATCTATGAGGCTGTCACCTCACAGTGACACAGTGGTGCTTTGAGCTAAATGCTAACATGCTCACAATGAGAATGCTAACATACAGATCATGTTTAGCAGGTATTATGTTTGTCATGGTCACCATCTTAGTTTAGTGTGTTAATAATAATAATAATAATTATTATTATTATTATAATAAACTTTATTTATATAGCACCTTAGTTAGCACGCTGACTTTTGCTAATTAGCACAAAATACAAAGTCCATCCATCCAGTTGCCTAGTTGTTCAGATTTTCTGTCTGGACCAAAATGGTGGACAGACCAACATTACCATCCCTAGAGCTAAGTTGCTAGCATGGCTAAAAGTATAGTATGAGACGGGAATTGGCCCCACTGCTGTTGAAGGCAAACACCTTCATTCTCATCCTTCATGCACTTCCATTGCATTTTACTTCTTGTGTTTCCAAGCAACATCTGATGTGACTTTTTGTATATTAACTTTCTGTCTAAAACAGAAGTGGGAACCTGCTTTGATTGCTGTGTTAATTTGTGGAGTTAGTGACCATATTTTGTCATGTACCTTCACAAATATTTTGACCATATCTACAGCATGGGCAGTATAACTTGTTGTTGTGGGTACTGTGATAATTAATGTGGGGAAAGTAGAGAATTTCGTCAACAGGAATGTAACAAACAAATTAGTAGTACACACACAGCTCATTAATTTTATTTTATTTTCATTTTAATTTATCTACTTAAAGGTTCCCTGTGGAGTTTTAGACCTCTAGTAGCGCTACGGAGCTGTTTTTCTATGAGTGGGTCCCCGTTTTGTTCCACTCCTGAACACGCACGAGGACACACAAACACATGCGTGTGCGATGCGATACACAGTCCTACCGATGGTTCTGCACTATTCCACTGATCTACAGGTGGCGGTAACATGCCAAGATATGCTGCAATGTGCCAGCTAAGGCAGAGAAGAAGACTGCAAGCAAGTAAACATGGATGTAAACAGTGCAGGATTTAAAATACTTGCAAGTGTTTTACGAGGAAGGAAATGCATTCATCGTATTTGTTAGACCTCAAGGACACACACAATGCCTTCTGGTGAGTAATACTGAATGTAAACATAACTTTTGTTTGTTTGGAAGAAAACTCCACGGGGCTCCTCTAAGTGAACAAAAGGGTTTCATGAGTTACATTTTGAATGTGGAAAAATGCTGATTAGCATGCCTAATCTTCCTAGTGCTTTTCCAAACAAAGAAAGTGGCCATTTAACACAATTGTATTTCAGAGAGGACAAACATTCAAAATGCAGCAAATTAATGAAGCAAACAATGTTAATAATTTAATTAAATGCCTGCATTAGTGCCAAGTCTTACTGTGAAAATGCTGTCAAGCCTATATGTTTTGAAATTTGTCATGATGGAACTATTCACTTAAGCTAAATTTGTCTGTCTCGTGTTGATTTTAGCTGTTACATAATACTTGACTTTTATGTTGCTTATACTCAGTTCAAAGGAATAAGCAAGTGTTCGTGTAAAAGCCCTGAAAAGGGAGTGGTGAAGTGAAAGATGCGCGGACACAAACTTTCCTCAGATCATGTGTGCAATGACTGACATACCAAAATAATCATACAAATACAAATTCAAGAACAGGTCACACACTGTAGGCTAGACAGCTCTCTCACTCTCTGTACTGTACAGTAAACCTGTACATAGCCAAATATCAGCAATCGTACAGAAATACTACTACGGAAATGCATTTTAAGACAACAGTCCAACATTGTAGTTTTTATCATTGAACCCGTACAAATTTTGCATTGTTCCTCTCAGCCTCTCTTTAAGTATTACATGTAGCCTAAACACCAACAGTAACAGTAGCCCAAATATTAATCAACTTTCCTCATAAAGTGTACACTAGTGTAACTCAGGAACTCAATAACTAGTTGTTACTGGGACACACTACATTATTCATAGAACCTAATTTCAGTACAGTAACAGAAGTAAACACAAACTTGGCATAACATGACAGCTACACATTTCAACAGCAACTATTATTGTATTTTACTCTGACAATACAACTATCCTGAAAACGACGGAGCGGTTAGCATTGCAAGAGGCTAATGTGGCTAGCGTAATCGTCGTCAGGTAATTAACGTCATTACTTCACAATACACGAACATACCGTATTACAAATAATTTCCTGAGCACCTATACACATCCATCTAACACACCGGGAAACATTAACCATTTTTATGAGGGGACTCATACCTGAAAAGGGAGTCATTAAGTGAAAGATGCGCGGACACAAACTTTCCTCATGTGTGTAATGACTGAAAGGAGGACACGAGTTGTCCCTTAACGTAGCTCAGCAGCTCTACGCTCCCCTGCTGGAGCCCATTGGTAACTACTCCTTCTCTTACTACCTGATCTGACCTGCTGGTAATGCATATTATTCCATCCATCCCAAAATTAAACTTTAGAACTTGTCTTTAAACAAAAATGACCCTTTTTGGAAGACATGTTCATGGGCCACAAAGGCCCTTTTGTCCCACCTATACAGAAAACAAAAAACAAGTAAATTTTCAGCTCATTTCACAAGATGTCCTTGTGCCTTGACACGATCAAAGATGGCACCCAGAAATGATAGATGCTTGCTCACCTGGTTGCCATCGTTGGACCAAACGTGTGGGAGAAAGAGTGAAAACAAAATTAAGGCAAAAGTCAGGAGTTTTCAGGAGATATTGGCTAAAATGTAAGCACCGCAATCTGAACGGTGTGTGTCATCGTTCAGTTTCATTTGTAGATTGTAAGTTGTAGTTCAGATTTGTAATATAGCCACACCTCTTTTGGGTTTTACAGTGTCTCAGGTACAGTAAGAAAAGAAGACAGAGAAGAGGAATCTTATTCAAAGGCATTTGACTTTTAGCTCTATATTGCGGCCCTGCCGCATTAAGAAGCTTACCTGTAATGGTAGCAACAGTTAAGTAGTTAAACTAGTTTAACTTGGTATAAGTAAACTGAATATACTGTATTCAGCTTAAAGCTGTGAGAGTAATTACACAAACACTGTCGATGCGTGCTCATGACGTAGGCCTACAGGGGAGCTCGCTCAAACTTCCACAGTTCCAAGACAATACTCTATTATTTAGGTAGAGTAAATGTAATAGCTACTCCAAATATTTTACAAAGACCAACCTGTCCAAGAGCAGTAAGGCCACATCCTTTCTGCCCTCAGTCCTTGCTCTTCTTTCAGCGCTCCCTTCCTCTTAACGCCAAGTTTCTTTTTTATCTGGAGCATCAGAAACTTTTCTTGGACACTTCGTAAGTTTTTCCTCCAGACTCCTAGTTGCTGTAGCTACGGTTGCTCCCCTCATCTCTGGCAAACCAGAGCCATGTAGAGAGAACTACCTGGAATCAAGGTGAATTATGTGACCATCAAGCATTTTGATCTCTCTACATGGCTGTGGTTTTACTACCAGTACCAAAACTCTGGTATACTGCAAAATGCAGAGAGATTTACCTGGCAGTGATAGGCTCAATCAGCACAGTGTGAACTCGTCTGGCAACAGCTTGAATGTAATGGACGTTCATTTATATGTAATAGTCCCGCACTCAAGCTTTAAAACCTGTGAAATGACATTGTTCAAAGTTCAAGTTCAAAGTTTTTATTCAGTCAAACAAGATTAACAACAGTGAAATGTTTTTTCTGGAAGGTTCCTAGCCTGTACTAACACAACATTTAAACATATGAAGGACAGGATAATAAATATCTAAAAACAGACATGTGATAGACCTGACCATTGTAGCCTAGTTGCAAATGGCAATTCACTGGGAAGAGGTGAATGAAGCTGTGTGATTAGAAAAAGGGAAAAATGCTATTCATTTGTTCAGCTGTACTCTGTGTATCTCAACTATTTAGAAGAATTCACTTTAAGGTGACTAAACTAAAGTTGTGTACTTCAGCTCATCCTTCAACCCTACAGTCAAATCATTTCAACTTTTCTTTTGTCACACACACACACACACACACACCCACACACCCACTGTAAAAAGCTTCCTCCCACATGTTTGAGTAGGAGGGTAGGACTTAGCTATATATATACTTGGGCCAGGATGAATATGTTTTCATTTTCATTCTGCACACATCCACAATTTAAACACAAAACATGAAAGCAAGAGAACAACTACTACTGTGGGCTACAAAGAAAGAAAGAAAGAAAGAAAGAAAGAAAGAAAGAAATAGCTAAAAGCAAATGTGAAAGACGCAGCACATGAGCACTGACTGAGCAGAGATTGAGAGACTGAAAGAGTTCCGTAATGGAGGTTTTTTGCAGTGGCCATTTCTGCCTCCTGTCACATTATGTTTCAGCATGTAAAAGAAGTGTGAGCAGCCATTGTTATACCAAATAGCTGTTTGCTATTGTCCATCAAGAGAGCACTTAACTTAATGCAACCCTGTGTAGTTTGACCCTGTGTTTTAGTATATGACAAACTATGAGCAGCAAAGTAAGTTCATGCTCAGGAATAGCTAGAAGCAAGAAATACAGAGACAAATGTCTGTTATTTCCAGACTAAATCACAGGCATTATAAAGTATCTATAGGCACCACCAACTACAGTACCAAAACTCTTTTCAGTGATCCACAACAGTATCTGCAAGTCTATTTAAAAACCTTCTTGCATTATAAATCCCATCATTTGGTGTTACATTAATGATCGAGTTGATGGTGACTGCCTCAAGCGTTGCTGCAGAATTTCCCATTAGTGTAGTCCAGTTGAGGTGAAATCAGGGGAAAATGATATTTATGGTGTACGGTTTGCATCTGACTGGCAAAACAGGTTTTGCTGAATGGGTTACATGTGATTATGTTGTATTTATTGGCTTCTTACTTTGCTGTCCATGCTTCAATAGATGTAATCCCCATTAGTTTATGGAGGTTTTTAGCCAGGCTAGCGGTGTGGCTCTATGGATGGAAATATCAGTTGGTCGTTCCACCACTTTGGTCCAGACTGAAATATCAACACAACTATTTGATGGAATTTTGCACAGGCCTTAATGGTCCCCTGAGGATGAATCTGTCTGACTTTGGTGAACTCCTGACTTTTCATCTAGCGCCTTCATGAGGTTTACATTTTTTGTTTTTTAGTGATATGTCTCGATCACTATTAATTGGATTGTCATGAAGTTTGGTTGAGACATTCATGTTCCCCTCAGAATAAATTGAAATAACTTTGTTGGTCCCTTAACTTTTCCTCTAGCGCCATCATCAGGTCAAATACTTTGTTTTATGACCAAATACCTGCAGATACCTGGCATTCCCATCAGCCAAGTGTTAGAATGCTAACACACTAAACTAGGATGATGAACATAGCAAAGATTATATTTGCTAAACATTTGCTGTGTCTCAATTCAGGGGCCGCATCCTTTGAAAGCCTTCTTTTCCCGAATTTGGAGGATCCAATGGGTGTATCCTTCACGGCCCAACCTATCCCAAGAGTCATTGCGTGCAAGAGAATATGGCGTCCCCCAACAGCGGCCGAGGAGGATTGTACTTTTAAATGTAAGTATTGGGTTTAAAATCACTCGAATAGCTAACAATACAAATGTTAAAAAAAACAAGGGGCCTTAAAAACCTCAAACCTCAACTGCAGCTGTCAAGGTTGCTAGGCGACAGGAGCGGCGCTTCATGATGCTGGTGACGCAAATAGGAAATCCTCCATAGACCACAATGTCTCAGTTAACAGCGCTCGGTTCGGCCTTCGTGACCACGAAGTACGTTACAAATTCTTGAGGTACTTGTACTTCACTTACTTACTTTACATTTTCTGTATCATGTTAAATAGCAGATCATAAAATATAATTATACAACGTGTTTACTATTATAGTGTGCTGTTAGTTTTGACAGTATTGCAACGCTCCTGGTTTCTACTGCAAAATGTTGGATATTATCCATATTATACATGTTACAGAATTGTATTTAGATTAACATAATGACTCCACCCAGCTAGACAAACACTTCACTCACCTCTTCTCTCTCTTTCTCCTCTTTTCACATAACTCACCTTTTGATTCTAAGCAAATATGTTGCTGGCACACAGTCCATCCTTCACCCGACTGGATTACCTGCCAGCACCAGCTGCCAAATGTGTACAAGCTTTTAACACTGTGACTCAATTGGCTGGTTTCCATGCCTTTTAAACACATGTATGCACACTTGCGCGCTAAACAGACACACACACACATGCGAATGCGTGCCATCCTCAACAGCTGCGTTGAGATTTGTGTAAAACCAACACTGAAGCTTTCCGCCACACATCAGCTCTCAGCTGAAGTTTCTCTTCCTTGTTCAGCTGTATAAGGTGATTATATGATTAAGCCATTTCACTGAAAGAGAACAAACAACAGCAAGAGAATGAGAAAAGGACCTGGGATTTCAGCAGAGTATGAGCAGTTAATTTGCACTTTGGATATCAGTAATATGTTGAAACTTTTCTAAATGCAAAATCTAAAAGCATAATCAAAATTTCACTTGGCCCCTGTATTATTTTAAGTTATAGTAGAAGTAGCATACGCCCTGATTAAAGCACTTAGGTGTGGAACTGTTATGTGATTATAGCACCTACAGTATCGATTTATTCTGATGGCATAAGCTTTTATTTGTAGAAGGATGAGACAATCCCACAGCATTTCTGTCAGCATTTCTTTGTGTCACCAAAGTCAGAAAGTTTCAAACCCTACACATAGGGCCTTTACAGGGCCTGGTACCTGTAGGCATCAAAGGCAAATTGTTTTGTAACTTGTGTGCACAGATTAGTAATACGTGCTAACGCATTAATTGAGTTGTGTGCATGACTGAGTAACATACCCTCAAATTAAAAATTCTTTCCAAAAAAAACAGAGAACATAATGTTAACAAAGTTGTTAATATTTTAACACTATGTTTAAGGGATGTCAAAGATTACACAATTTCAGCAGGCAAAATCCAAAGTATTTGTCTTTCCAAAAGCAAAACTGAATTAAAAGAGGCTAATTTAGATTAGATTCCCCATGGCCTGACAACTCAATTTATTTTGCACTGCATTAGGCTACACAGTGGCATAGGTCTGCCCAACTGATTAGAGCCAAAGCTGACCAGTACTGCTGACAACTCTATAAAAAAATGTTAAGGGGGAAAGGACAAAGGTATGCAGCAAATGTAACAACCTAACAATGTAATTATGAAAGGAAAGAATTTAGTATTTGTGGGCACTTCCTACACCAAAACACAGCTCCTAGCCTCGTGTTAACACTCCCTAACTGACTAGCCACAACAGCTTGTAACTTCAGTTCCTGCAACTTGACACTTATCTAAGAGCATGACTTACCAATTTGTGCACAAGTTATTACACAAGCTAAAAAAAAATGTTTAATGTGGATTTAGGAACACAAACATATAAAGTGACATTAATTAATTATTTGGCCACTTGGGGGCAGCAGAAAAAGCTGTAAACACAACATTGATATATTATGACCTTATAAAGCTGTTGAACATGTTGGCAAACAGTTAGTTATTTATACATCCGGCAGACACGGAACAATGTCAGCATTCATTTGGAGTCGAGTTTCTTGCCGCCTGGCAAATGTAAGTCCAATATTCCTTTCACGTTACACATAGTCATTTCATCCATTGTTAATATAAAAATATGAAGTAGTGCAACTTTAATGCAGTTCAGTCAGGACCACTTAAGTCAAAGAAAACTTAATTTTCATCTGCAGTAGTTATATTTGGCGGCATGACTCTGCTCTGTGAGCTCACCTGCCTAAGGCAGGGAGAGCAGCAGCAAAGACCCCCCCCCCCCTAGGGTGCAGAACAGAGCAGACATCAATAACAACAAAAAAATGACATTGATTGAGTCAGACATTGCGTGAAAAGGAGGAGCTGGGGTGGAGGCGGGTTGCAAAGCGTCTTGCAGAGGAAGGAGTAGGCAGGCTAATGCCTAATATGAAATTTGCCAATGGGTGCATAGAAGGGAATCATCTGAGCCATCAGCTGATGTGGGCTGGCTTAAAGATCAGCTGCTATCAGTTGATGTAGCTGGGATTGTGAGCTGAGCTTGACTTCGTGGCCTGCCTGAACTAACACTATGCTCAGTTTGACTTATTTACATGTTTAGATACAGTTTACTCTCACAACTTAGGCAATGGAGCCTTCCCACCTCTTAGTATTATATTACTCTTTAAGGACAAATCAGGAGTAAAGAATAACATGAACATCCAGAGGATTCAAAGGTAAAGGTGTATTGTCACAGACCTCCATATGGATGTGTTGTGTTCACAAGCTTCAGTTGAATAATTTTGTATTGGAAAGGTGCACATTATTTTATCTGCATTGTCATGCTGCTGTTCACTTTTTTTGCACTGGTATTTCATTTCTTCCCCAAAAGTTGCCATACTTTCCTGTCTGTCAGCATGTTTTGCAGGTGAACGTAGGACCAAAGGGAGAAATGTGTTCCTCCACTCCTTGACAGTGTGGCCTGATCCTACTGGTACTAGACAAAGCACAGTAATAAGCACAGAGGTCAGCATTTTCTATTTCTGTGACTCCACACACAAAAACAATGCATCCGCACATCCACACACACATACGCAGACTAAATGACAAGCACTTCTGCTCCTTGGACCCTTTTCAAACTGTTTAAAAATTATGCTACCATCAGCGTCGGCAACGTTTTTTTTTGCGGCAACGAAGCTTTGACTGACAGTCAGCCTCAGTGAGGCTGCCTGGTAGAGTGGAGTAATAAGGGAGACAATGGACATGTCTTACACAAGCAGGACTGGTTTTGTTGCCATACAGGAGACAAAAAGAAAGGGATTATGGGAGAGAGAGAGGGAGAGAGAGAGACATGCAGACATCAGTAATGTGAGAGGAAGGATCACATCTCTCTTGCTTGGGTGCACACAAGGATGTTCCTGAATCCAAATACCACTTTCAGCAATGCTGCAATCATGCATTTGACACAATGCCTGTAATTTTTATTGATTTTTCTTCACTGTTATTTGGATGTAGTATAGCTTTAAGGGTGGAGAAACCCCAATTGAAAATAATCCAACTGCCTTTTCTCTTTTACAAAAAAAAAGACATTTGAGATAATGTAATATTGAAAAAAACTGAATTATACTGAAATTATACTGAAAACTGACTGTTCAGTGTCAGTTAGGAGCAGAAGGTTCTTACTGGGGTCATCCGATTGCATAATATGGTTCAAGGGGAGAGTTACATTCTGTCTCATAAGGACGGAGTAGAAGTCTTCTTCTCTTCGTTATTCTATGTAGACATTGTTCATTATTCATAAATTTGGGGGAATTTTGGGCATTTGGAATTTGAAGGGTATTCAAGATAAATGTTTAGAGTATAAATCTCAGATAAATGCACTTCATGGCTTTTGGATAACCAAACAAAGTATGTGTAAAGCCAAATATTACACCCATATGTTATTGCTGAACATCTCATTCCAAAACTAACTATGGGCATTCTTTATTTATTAATGTTTATTTTCATAAGGAGAAGTTTTCAGCATGGACCAGTGCCACATACAACAGCATTTATAGCCTTAGCTAGTTTGCACTGCCAGTCTTTAGAAGGGCCTCATATAGATAGAACTCAACCATTGGGTGTTATTTAAATTAAAGTTAATAAAAAGTTATATCATGCTATCACAGCTTTGACTCTTCTTGGAAAGCTTTGCACAGGATTTGTCACAGTCTGTGTCCCTGTCCCTCCTCTACAGCCAAGTTTGTGTTTTCCCAGTGCTTTTTCTCCACTAGTCCACCAGATGCCATCAGCCTTTCTACTCTCTCCAGATCCTGCCACTCTGCAATCACCACATTCCCCTCACCTGTGCTTCCCCGCCCATCTCCCCACCTGCACGTCATTCCCTCATCAGTCACTCCCTACATATACCGGTCCACTTGTTTGTTTAGTTGTTAGCTCATACTGGTTTCAATGTGTTTAGATTCCATATTCTTGTCTAGCCTTTTGTATGGTCTTTTGAGCTTCTGTAGCCTGGACCTGCCTGCATGTCTGCCTACCTGTACCTGCATGTAAGCTCATTTAGTGAAAATAATCAAGCTGGCCACAGGGATTTTCTGCTGTTCAGCTACATGAGCATTGGTGAGGTCCAACACTGATGTTGGGTGACCAGGCCTGGCTCACAGACGACATTCCCCTTTATACCAGAAGTGCCACAAAGTTGGAAGCCCACTATTGTCTAAAAAAAAAAATTATAATTGTATGCTGCAGCATTAAGATTTGCCTTTATTGGAAATAAAAGGCCTAGCCTGAAACATGAAAAACAGCCCAGCTGACCTGATCAGTGATAATAATGACGTACACTCAGAGGATTACAAATCTCCTGACTTCAACACACTAGCAGACTCACGGACTTAACGGGTGCATTCCCGGGAAGTCTGCGAGTTGTCAAAATCCACATACTTCCAGACAGTCCGCTTGGGTTGCAGACTTAAGCACTTCACTTAGAAGATCATTCAGAGTTCATAGCGATATGAACGTGACGATGTAAAAGAAATAATTAATCATTTTGGATGTATAAGTTTAGAGAGCAGATGATTGCTTAATATATATTTTAAGGGTTTGAATGTATGTTAGAGTGAGAAGAAGTATGCCAATGATTTGAAATGACTGCCTGATCTAGCTCACAGGCTTTGCTTCATTTCTGGTGTATACGTTTCAGCTAAAACTCCAACCACTTTATTCTCATAGAGACACAAATCATTTGCTTGGTTAAATTGCTCCAGTAAACACACACACAGATGAGCCCCTTTTGACATGATGGGAAACACTTTTAGTATAATTTGCTTTTAAAATTAAAAGCAGGACTTAGCATTAACCTTGAACTGCAACGTAATGAATAGACACCAAAATAAAAGCAATTTAGGAAAAAAAAGAGAAAAGGGAAAAAAAGAAAGCAAGGGACTAAGACCAATGCACAAAGTCCTCATCTGTATGATTCGCCTTGCTCTCATAACAAAGCAAAACAACCCCTTATTTCACAAATAACATCTTGTTTGCCACTGATAAAGCAAATCATATTCTCTCTCCCAACAAATGTGGCTCCCAAATCTCATAAACCTCTCCTAACCTTTCATAAATCTTTTTTTTTTTTTTATCCTTTCATTCTTTGCTTTCTGTCTTTGTGACCCCCCTCCCTTTTGGATCTGCGGCGCTGCTTTATTGTCTAGATAAGTCGTGGCCAGCAGGATTTTTTTTTTCAAGCACAATGCACTTTTGTTATGAAGGTGGAGGGATTAGTGCTTGAGATTAGCTGATATCATCTGTAACTCTTACCAGAAAGAGCATATAAGGGCTAGAAAAAACAATCACTTTACTAGCTTCCCGAACGCAGATTTAAAGTTTTGAGAAACGCTTTCTTTCAGCTCCTCCCTTTATTGCTGTTGACATTTCTACATGTGATTAATAAGAGGGAACAGAGTTTATTTGTATCCAAATGTGTACATGTCAAAAGAAGACTTGAAAACAGGAGCAGGTAAATCCAGACAAAGAGTTAAATCCAATGTCCTGCTTGTTCTGATTTGTGTAAGATAAAGGTGTTTGGTTCTGGTGGTGTTGAGCAGGATTTGGACCCTCCAGAATCATGTCACATTGACAGGGTTTAATAGGGGGCAGGGGCTTTAAATGTCCAAGTGCAGTGGAGTTATGATGTTCCTCACGTCGTTATCACTATCAGTCTGGGATTGATAGGCGAGAGAAAGAAGGAGACAAAGAGACAAGAAGTAAATGAGACTCTGTGTGTTTGTGTGTTTATGCAGTGCTCTCCAGGCCGCCCGATTCCTCTTATTATCTTATTCCTGTTTTGCCTCCCCCGTTGTCTGAGAAGAACGGTTCTGTTTCCTTCATCTTCATGGCTATCTCCCTCGAGGTGAGTAGCCACAATAAACCAAAATTGAATCCTTTGGAATTTTGATTTTATTCTCCCTCCTGCTTTGCCTGTCAAAGAAAGAGCTGGGGCTTATGTAAATAATGATAAAAAGGTAATAGAGCTTTAAATTCACTACTCAATAATGGAGACGGAGAAGGCCCTCGATTGAATAGCAGTAAAGAAGAAAAGATGCTTTTAAAACTC
>LKNJ01005685.1:0-37357 GCA_002120245.1 Maccullochella peelii
GACTGAGAGACGGACTAACACGTTGTTGGTTTGGGTCTGAACATGGGATTTGTTGACTATAAGAAAATACAGAACATCACCGGCTTTATCTTTAACTGAGTAAAATCAAAAGTCTTTAAACATTTTAAATATGTTATTTTTGATGTTGGGTCAAAACTTTTCAAAAAGGAATTGTGTGTTGTTGTGACTTGGATTTCGCTGTCCACTTGAGCTGCAACGATTAGTCATTTAATCAATTATTTGATCGACAGAAAATCAATCGGCAACTATTTTCATAATCAATTCATCGTTTCAGTCATTTTTCAAGCACAAACTCAAAACATTATCTGGCTTCTCAAATGTGACGATTTGCTTGTTTTTCTTGACAGTCAATTGAATATCTTAATATCTTTTGGACTGTTAGGAAGACATCACCATGGCCTCAAATAATCAACAGATTAACGGATAATATGGATGAATAATGGGCAGTTGCAGCCCTCCTGTCCACACTAAGGTCAGCGGACTCTGCTGGAGCCTTCAGTGGTGACTTCACTGAGCAGACGGATCGATAGTTTGGACTGTGAATCTTATCACTCTGTTAACAGTCATTCTGAAGTCTTTCTGGATAAGAGAGTCTGCAATGGGAATGTTAAATGCCTCACAGGATTTCCCATCATGGTGTAGGATTTCCCCGAGCCAGTCTGACCGTAGGCGAAGACACAGGCGTTGTAGCCCTCAAACGCCGCCTTCAGCATGTCCGAGCCCAGATCTTTGAAAACCTGCAAATAGAAAAAGAGAAAATCAGAGCTTTTATTTAGCTCTTTAAGGCTTCTGTTCACTGCTGCATGAGATTTCAAAACATTCCCAGATTTGAGGCTCTCGCGACTCAGTGTCTCAGTACTGATGTTGCAGAGCTGTAATGTGATATGTCAGAGCTCATGACAAGCTCGAGTCATGTCAGAGTCCTGAGTAAACACACAGAGTCTATCAGCAACCAGCTGCTTTGACCGAGAACAAGAGTTTGGACCTCAAACCCAAACCTTTAATCCTTAGATGAATCCTTTGAAACCCATGCTGCTCACTTTTACTTACAGCTTTGCTACATCTCATGTCTCATCTAGACACGTCATATATTGTTACTGTAAGAATTAGATAGGAAACGCTGCATGTCAGTAGTACTTGCATGTTCTACGACAGTTTTTATGACGGAAAAACTGTGAAATTGTTTAGATTTTTTTGCCAGGTTCTCAACACAGCACAGATATCTGAACATGAGTAGATGGAGCAAAGCGTCAGTGTTCCAGGAATATAAGATCCATGTTGGTGAGAAAAAATGTACCGAGAACTCAAAATGCAAAAAGAAAATTATTAAAACCTATTAAAACTTTGTCGCCCAATTTAATTTTTTCTAATTTCCATTTGGAAAAAACACGTTGTGGGTTTGGCACTACAGTTCCCATCCTGATGTCATGGTGCTGGAATTATGTTTCCCCTGAAGATAACACGTAAAGGTCTCTGCAGGTCTACGCAGAACAGGGTGTTCTGGATAACCGCAGGTCGCAGAGGCTCACAGAGGAACCGACACGACCTCCTCCCAAATCTCCACAACGTGACAAGTGAACCTGAAAGTCAAGCAAGCAAATGCTGCTGTCTGAACAGGTTTTTAAAACGGCAAGAAAGGAAACAGAGCGAAACGCTGTGACTGTTAGTTACCTTTTCCTGGGAGACAAATGCGGAGCTCTTACAGTCCGTGGAGTCGTAGGAGAAGTCGTACGTAAAGGTCTTGGTCCGCTCCCTCATCGAATCACCTGCGATGCCTTCAGGGATCTTTGGAAAC
Organism: Maccullochella peelii; assembly: GCA_002120245.1. Classification (NCBI taxonomy): domain Eukaryota; kingdom Metazoa; phylum Chordata; class Actinopteri; order Centrarchiformes; family Percichthyidae; genus Maccullochella; species Maccullochella peelii. The sequence continues at coordinate 1,817 of LKNJ01005685.1, forward strand.
CAGAACACAACATGTTAAAGACACAGATTCAGCTACAATGTATTAGCATCATTTTCAGCCTGTGTGAACAGAGTTTCTTCTTTTGGGAAAAATAAAAAAAAGAAAGTACCTTCAGGTTGGTGATGGAGGTTTTGGTCCCTTCCATCTTGATGATGCATTTTGCGATCAAGTCCTTCTCCCTGCAGAAGATCAATAATGTAAAATGTATTAATAATGTATTACGACATGACCACAGGACAGACTTTGGTATCTCTGAACATCATTAAGTCAGCGTTCACAGCATCTTTTGGAAAAACGTTTCCAGTATTTGTTTGTGTGAGTTCGGCAGCTTTTTCCATGCCGAGAATGAATTTATTGTTCCACCTAAACAGGTTTACCTTCAATCAAAAACACTTTTCATATATGTTTGTTTCTTTAAAAAGTCAGAGTAACATGCAGCTGGTTGTGAGAGGTTGTCATTGTGTTGTTTCATTGTCGTTGTAATTCCTAATTTAACTTTGACTATCATCCAGTTTTAAAAATCACCTTTTTAACCTTTTGTAATTAAACTACCTGTGCTTCTTTTCTCCTAGAATACCTTTTGAAAGAGGACGGTCCTTTTTACATAGGACAGTGTAGAGGTAGACAGGACACAAGGGAAAACAGAGTGGGTTACGACACGCAACACAGGTACTCGACTAGAATTGAACCGTGGACTTTGTGCTTATGTGGCACGCACCTTAACCACCGGGTTAAGGCTATCAGGACGCTGCCAACAACGTTTCACCCATGAGACACTGATGACAGACTTGAGACTGAAGTCTTTGTCAGGGTTAGAAAATAAACCTTTATCTCATTTTTTTTGTCAGTAACACTGCCTCGTATGTGGCGAAGCAGCATCAGACTGGAGAGCAGTGTATCAGTAGCTTAAAAACATTTCCCCACATGTCCAATATCACCAGCCATTTATTCTGTATCACACGAAAATGTGTAAAATATTCAAATAGATGAAAAACTACACCAAACTGTAAGTTTAAACACATTTCTCTGTGATCCAAACTCAAACATCTGTTACTGTATCCAGGGAAGGAAATTAGCGCCTGCCACCTGCCAAATAAATACGGGGTAAATGTTAACTGTGGCAGGTAAACATTTCACGTCACCTGCCACCATGGAAGAAAGGTTTTTCTTATATTAATAGGTATTCTTTTTAAAAATCAATTCTTAAGTTAAGAATAGTCAGGCATTAACGTTACATGATGTATTCCATATTTCTACTGGCAGGTACCAGTGACTCAGTGTTTACAGTGAAGTCTAAAGTGTTCTACGTAGATTTCAGAAGCGGCAGACAAAATGTGTGGCCGCAGGGTTCATACAGCTTTTTAAGAGTAAAATACAAGCACAAACCAAGAATTTCCAGACTCTCGAAGCCTTTATCATCACATCTAACATGTTACTATAAATTCCAGGAGACAACAAACAAAAATGACGACGGGATCGTTTCATTTCAAATATTAACAGATTTTTGGTTTACATGGGTGATTGTGTCGATGATGAAACACCAGATTATGTTGGAAATCAAACATTTTTCAAGGAGTATATTTGAATTCAAGCTTATTCCTAACCTTGAAAACATAACGGTTAAAATTAAGCATTTTCCAAACTTTCAAGACTTTGTAAGAACCCTGTGGCCTCTGTAGACACATTTCAGACCCTGACTGTGTCTCTGGAAAATGAAGGGTGTCCAAACTAGAACTCAAAATAAACTTCCACCAGTGTGAACAAGCCTCTGCTGTTAGTTTGTGATGACCATTATCTTTCCAGACAAACACCTATAAAATCCACGTGACTGAACCCGAACTGTGTCAGCAGGGCGACATGTTTGCTTTGACGTGTCGTGTATAATTAGATCTTCTGTCTCCACCCGAGTTTGTTCTGAGGCTGGACAACAGCCTTCATGTTTGAGCCAGAGCAGAAAGAGAAACACTTGATTTCACTGGACAGTGTGTTATCTCAGAGCAACAAGATGAACAACACATTATGTAACACTGTGTACTCTCATTATGAGCCAGTCATGTAATGGCGGTTAACACACACACACACACACACACACAAGGCTGTTCAGAAGATGTATTAAAAGGTTATTGGAGTTTAGTTTACAGCTGCAGATAATTATTTTCATTATGAGTTAATAGTCAAATTATTTTCTTAATTAACGGTTTGGTCTATAAAATGTTACAAAAAAGTGAAAAATGCACATCACAATATCTCCAGGTCCAAGTTGACTTATTCTTGTTTTATCCAACAAACCCAACTATTTCATTTAAAGATTACATTTTCTTTCATAGAAGATGAAGAAAACCAGCAAATATTCACATTTAAGAAGCTGAAACCTTTTAAAAAATAATTTAAACAAATCGACAGAAAGTTCTGACAATCTACTAATCGATTAATTAACTAAATCATTTCTGCTCTTATTTAGTTTTTGAACAATTTAAAAAAAAACATCCTAAAGGATAAACAACAAACATTGATCAGTGTTACAGTGTTAGGGCGGCAAAATGAATTATTAGAGCAGTGAAGTGATTAGCTGATTAATCTATGAGTAATAATTACCAAATTGAATAACTTAATCCTAACTTAACTTTAATCCTTAAATCATTTATCCAGTAGAAATACAAAATGATGTTTCCACTGTTTTATTATTTTGTTGCTGGATTTAAGACTGTTGATCAGACAAGATAAAAGAGTCAAATTTAAAAAGTTAGTATGACTGTCAGCAACTTTTGATGGACTTATTTTTGTGTATCGAACGTCAATACTGTTTGAGTAGCGACCATCCAATGACACCCAGCCCAATTTGTGATATATTACAAACTAAAAGGTGACAATAACTTCACAGGATCATAGGGTTAATTGATAATATGTTGCTCATTGCAGCCCTATTGTTATGATAGTTGGGGAAAAAAGGGGCAGCAGTCGAGCAGTAAAACCTCACCCAGCTGCACCTGCTCCGCCTCTCGGGGACGCACGGGTGAGAATATGTTGTTAAATCACTGACTCGATACCTGCTGAGCCATGAAAACCACCAGAGCAGCTGCGTTCACACATAAGCCACCGGAGTGAACTGAAACTCCGGGGCCAGAAGTTATTAATACTCACTTGACATGACATTATTTCACTATTACAATAACCTTAAAAACGTTTGCACTTGTGGAAATGATATTTTGTGTGATTTAAACACCCAGACTGCCAGCGGCTACAGCTGTATGAGCCAGTTACCTCAGTTAGCATTACAAAATAACGAGTTTTTGACTGAATACTACCTGAAACATGATGGTTAGCGTTAAACAAGCATGTTATTGTCCTTAACTCACCGCCTGTTCATGGGTCTGACCCGGACAGCCACCCGAACCGATGCCATTGCACATCCCGCTGTTGTCCGTCCAGTTAAGTTAGCCTCAACGTGAGCGGTGCTGCTTTATAACAGCTAGTTGGCTAACAGGCTAGCTTAGCTAGCATGAGCCGCAGCGGGATAAAGAGGGCAAAAGTCGCAAAGATAACCGACTGACTGCACACGAAATCCACAAACTAGACAGATAGTGAGGAGAACAGAGTGTCGCCACCGTGGACAGATGTTATCGTTGTCCAGCGACACCGCGCCGCCCTCCCGGTGTGAACCGGCTGACATCCATGGTCACTGTTGAGTAGCCTGCTAGCCTGTATGCTAGTTTTCATATGACAAAAAAGCAAGAAGCAAAGTAACAGGGAAGCATCAGCTGATAAAAACATTACATCCATACGGAAGCCAGGAAAAGTCAAAAGAGCACACACCATAAACATGGTCAAACTGTCAAAAACTGTCAAATGTTTTGATTCTATTTTTAATAGAAATATACAGTGAACAATGAATCCATATACTGTAGCTGTAACGATAAGTCGATTAATCGTTTTTGATTGACAATAAATCGAAAACATTAATTATTGTTTTTATTTTGAAAATTTTTCATTTCTCTTTTATTTTGCTTATTTTTGATACTGTACCATTCTCAAAATACAATCCTGTATCTTTTGTATCATCTGTTTTGAATATCTGTGAATGTACATGAATATAATTTCATAACTCTTTCATATAAATGAAAATGAGCATTGACACAACAATATGTATGCATAACCTTCTTTGGCTCAATAAAAAATATTTGAATCAATGAGAAAATATTTTTCAAGCAAAAATGGCAAAGATTTACCAGTTCCAGCTTCTCTAATGTGAGGATCTGCTTCTTTATATCTTGTGTGGTCAGACAAAACGTCACCACAGGCTGTGGGAAACTGTGATGGACATTTTGCACTATTTTCTGACATTTTATGAACCAAACAATGAATCGATTAATCAAGAAAATAGTTGGCATAAAGAAAGTAATTGTCAGTGCTTGGGTTTGCACTGTTGGTCAGATAAAACAAGCAATTTGAAGATGTCACCTTTGGCTCTAAATGTTGATGGGTATTTTTCACTTTTTTCTGACATTTAATATTGTACTTTTTACTCCACTACATTTATCTGACAGCTATAGTTACTCTGCAGATTAAGATTTTACATACAAATGACAGATATTAATAATAATTTTCATACTTTGCTCCACCTAGACCAGCTACAACATTAAAATGCTGTTTACATGTGAAAGTATCTGAAATTATAATCCAATATAATATATATGATGATAAAATGGTCTGAAAGGGACAATTCTGCATTAGGAGTACTTTTCAGATAAAAGTACCCTTTTGCATTTTACTTTAAGTAAAATTTTTCTTGAAACTGATTATTTTTACAGTGTGGTATTATTAATTTTTAGAGCCAGCATCAAACAAAACTGTCAAAATATGATTGACAATGGTAATATCTTAACTCAATACCTGAATATGAATAAACATGTAGCCTGCAGTTTTCCTCCTGGCCTGCTGGTGGCGGTAGAGGATAAAGCTCGCGGTGTTACCGGCGCCAGCAGTCTGTGTTTCCTGTTTTATATGAGTGGTGTGAGTGGAGAGTAGGTGAGTTTAATATTTATTTGTCATATACTCATCTGTCTGTAGTTTAACCGAATCGCTGGAGCAGGTGATAAATACACGTGGATTATGTTCATATTTGAGACCATTGTGTTGGATAGCTAAGTTAGCTAGATAGCTAACTGCTGCTAGGCTAACGTTATGAATCAATGTAGCTAACCAACGTGAAGCTAACCCATGCTAATATTAGCTTAAACTGAGCATCAAACCTACCTCAAAAAACCCACTTGGGATGGGAAATTTTAATGATTAAATCGTTATTTTTTCGCGGTAGCTCCAGCTAGCAGCTTCTGTTGTGTTTGTGTGATAACATCAGGTTTAATCAGACTTTCTGCACATGTTCATATCTCATTAGTAAGTTGTTGATAGTGACAGGTAGGCAGCTAAACTTGAAAAATGGATTTCAGCAAATGAAGAAGTTAACCTGCTCTCTTGTTGTTTCTTCAGACTCCACCATGGATATCCGACCAAACCACACCATTTACATCAACAATGTGAACGATAAAGTCAAGAAAGACGGTAAGTGTGCACTCATTCACTCTCTGTGGCTTGAAGTGTGAGTTTATAATTAGCAGTCAACATTAATGGTGCCAAAAATTTTCTCTGCTTCCAGCCTCTGTAATGTGAGGATTTTAACCCCTTACTGTTTATTCTGTACATATACATATGCATAGACATTACTCTCAGTCTGCACTTTACTGCTTTTTGCACTTCTGTTTAGATGCTAACTGCATTTCATTGTCTCAGTACCTCTGTGCAATGACTTAAAGTTGAATCTAATCTCTTATATTATTGTAAATTGAATATCTTTGGATTTTGGACTGTTGGTCAGACAAAACAAGACATTTGTCATTATTTCTTGGAATTCTTACAAAATTAACAAACAATTAATCCATTATCAAAATAGCTGCCATAGTTAATTTTCTGGCGATCAGCTAATTGCTTAATTTACTAATCATTGCAGCTTCAAACTGCTTAATTACAGTTATTCAGTATACCTATGTGGAAGCATCTGCATTTATGTTTCTAAACTCATTTATTCAGGTTTTCCTTTAGTTTGTCACCTGTCTGTATGTACTGAGCAGCGGGACATTTCACAGTGTAGAACTCAACTTCTCTCAACTGTTTCTAAATTACATCAAACGTATCTTTCTGCAGTTTCTTGTTACTTTTCGCCCGACATTTACCCCGATACAAACATCCGTGATGAGCTAAAATCAGCCGATAATATCAGCCATGCCGTGTTGATGTTTTGGTTGGGCTCTGTACTAAATGTCATTGCAGTCCATCCGATATTAAGAGGTTTGACTCCAACAGACAGGCTGACATTGTCACCATCATGTAATCAGCTGTGTTGTCGCAGCCGTCTGAGAGTTTGTGTTGAACTCTGCTTCTCGCCTTCTTCCTGCAGAGCTGAAGCGCTCGCTCTACGCGCTCTTCTCTCAGTTCGGACAGATAGTCGACATCGTGGCCATGAAGACCATGAAGATGAGGGGACAGGCCTTTGTCGTCTTCAAAGAGCTCACCGCCGCCACCAACGCACTGAGGCAGCTGCAGGGCTTCCCCTTCTACAACAAGCCCATGGTAGGCCGAGAGCAGTGCTGCTGCGTTTACTACTGGACGGTCTGAGCCAGCCTTGTTTTTCTTCTAGTGGTATGCTGGTTGTATTTAGTCACATTTTTGACTTGACAGCACAGCTCTGTCGTGTCGTCCACACTCGCTCTAAACGTGACAATAAAGTTCATTGCAGGTTTTTCTTCATGCAGCTGCAGAAACGTAAGATGTCATCATCCAGCGCGGGGCTGTGCTTTAACCGACTAAGTTGTTGTCCTGTTGTTTTCCAGAGGATACAGTACGCAAAGACCGACTCCGAGGTCATTGCCAAGGTGAAAGGCACGTACGGTGACAAGGACAAAAAGAAGGAGAAGAAGAAGAAAGCTCTGGAGCCGGCGTCCAGCCTCACAAAGAAACCAGCAGCGGTGAGTGACGCTTCTGTTGCAACGTCAAGTTTAGGTTTCCAAAAGTTAAACGTCAGCTCACATGTGGTTTTAGGTTTTTTAATAAACAGAATACGTCTGTTAAATGATCACATCAGTAGTTTTGTATGTTTTTTATTCGTTAATTCCAATTCTCATATACAGTACAGTGCTGTTGATCATTTTTCAGAGCAAGACCTTTGAATCTGTTCTCCTACCTTCCAGGCAGCCGTTCCTTTCTGTTCAGTACTTTATTAAACTTTTACAGTTTCATTACAGTCAAACAGATCAGTTTTCTCTACACAGTAGGGTTTAATACCAGGGGCTGAGATCCCAGGATTTCCATTGGAATTCTTGCCAAGATCTGGTCCCCTTTTCCTGGGAAAAATTCCATATCTGGATCAAGTTTTCAGCTGCAGCGGTTTCCTCTGTAAATGTCAGCTGGGCAGAAATTATCGTCCGGTATTAGCTCATTGCATTCGTATCTGTATCAGCACATACAGTATGTCTTTTGATAAGTTGCAACAAACTGCCGAACAGAACGTTGTGTTAGAGGCGATTTAGAAACGGCGTCTCATTACATTCTGTATTTTGTCCACCAGAGAGCGCTGACAAGTTTATCTTTACATTGTAAAATATCCCCCTCACCACGTATCGGGTTCACACCCCTTTAATAACTAAATGTCAGGTATCCTAACAAAAAATGTTTACTTAAAAAATAAATATTGGCTAATCTGTCCATCAGTTTTTAAATGTCTTTATCAACATCAGTATTTGCCTCAAAAATCCAGAATGAATGAAATCCACTTAATTTTAGGGCTTGGCGATAAAATGGTAACGATAATTATCGCGATATAATTTTCTTCAATATAAATATAACAAATGTTCGATATAATTAAACCACCCATACACCAGGAGAGGGGGGGGCTAATGCACCTTAAACACTAGCTGCAACCCGCCATTAAACAGAAGAAGACGACGAACAGCCAATCACGTCGCAGAAATGGAGGTACAGTGACTGACAGGCCTCTAGTTGGAGCGGAATAAGCTGAATACCGGTGAGCGAAATGAGCGACACCAAAGAAAACGTAGTGTCCATGACCAGGACAAAGCCATCGTCAAGAAAGCTCACTCAGCTTCAGTAGTTTGGAGACATTTTGGCTATTTACAATCCGACAAAAGCAAACTGTGCTGAAGACACGTGCCAGCTAAGACGGGCAACACCACAAACCTGTTTCATGAACACACGTTAGAACAGGCAGAAAGTAAGAAATGACAGTACCTCAGGTTTGTGAAATGTTCCGCTGTTTGGCAAGAGTTTGTCATGTTCTGACAACAAAGAATAGCTTAAAACCACAATTACCATCTGGTTTCTTCAACTTTCACTCAGGAGCGAAAATCAGTGATAATTATCGATGTCGACTGATATGAAAAGAAATTTGTGATAACATTTTTGGTCATATCACCAGCCCTACTTCATTTTCATGCTAAAATGGAAACTATTTTTTAGACTGGGCGTCCTGGTGGCCTAGTGGTTAAGATGCATGTTTCCTGTCTGCATCTACGCTGTCACTATCTAATATAAGCAAAATGCTAATCTTTAAAAACAAAAAACAAAAAAAAAGAGGATATTTTAAGAATTGGATGTGAATAAAACACATTTAGGACAACTATTCAACAAGGTAATGGTTCAACAAGCGGATCAAGTGCAGTCAACTGTCCAAACGTTCCAGCTAAATGTCCAAGAACAACTCTCTTGTTCGGCAGACCGCTTCTAGACCACACTACGGCTGCATGGAACTCATTTTGCTTCCCTGCCTCTGCATGCAGTAACAACCTCAAGGCAGCGCTATGAAGACTGTCAGAGGCTCCTTTATGAACCACATGATGTATTCTAGCTGATAAAATGATGAAGTTCTTTCTATGAGTTTGCCACTTCTTGTCCAACTCAAAGAGAAGAAATGTTGTTGGATTTAAAATATTTACCCATAATTTAACAAATATGCAGTGGTGGAAAGTAGCTAAGAGCATTTACTCAAGTACTTGTACTTTACATGAGTATTTCCATTTTCTGCTACTTTATACTTCTACTCCACGACATGTATTTTACAGCTTTAGTTACTTGTCACTCTGCAGGTTCAGATTATTAATACAGAATATAATCAAAAAATACATTTTGATGTATTATTATGGATTAAACTACCCGGCAGTATATAAAGTAGTTCAAATGAGTTCCACTTTTACCAGCTGCAACATTAAAGTGATGAATACATCAATAATTATAATCCATCATAATCATATAATAAACATTATTCTAAAATGGGCCGTTCTGCATAATGAGCACTTTTACGTTTGGTACTTTACATATTTTGATTAAGATTCTGAATGCAGACAGAGTATTTCTAGTAGTACTTTTACTTGAGTAAAAGGTCTGAGTGCTTCTTCCATCACTGCAAATATGGAACCAGATGCATAAAATGACGATTAGCACCAGTTTATGATCAAATTCAGACCTCATTTATGGCGTGAAGAGTTGCACAGTATATTTCTAGGCAGTGAAAACTTTAAAATCATGGGAAAACCTTTAACCCTACTATAACAGTACACCAACACTGTCTCACGGCTACTGACAGTCTAAATTAAAAAAATTCCACCAGCCCTCCACCCACAAGACAACACGGCTTCCTCCGCAGCTGAGAATTCATGAATGTCTCTGAACTCTACACATTACTGTCAGTTTACAGTAAGATTGATGGCTGTAATAAAAAAAAAAAGGGGGAGAAAAGCAAGAATCATTTCCAAAAACCTGTTTATTTCTCATCATTTTTGTAATTTACATCAGTGTGTGAATGTAAATCTCTCAGGAAGCACAAGCAGAGGAGGGAAGCAGCCTGTCAGAGTCGTCCTGGTTGGGATCAGTCACCTCACTGCAGAATAAATCAGGAGACATTAGATGGAAGTTTACATGAGAGGACAGTCAGTCTCTCCTTCATCAGCACACGCGCTGTTCCTCTAACAGGGTTTGCAACAGGAAATGGGTTGGCGGAGGTGGCGAACGTGTGGAGGAGGCCGAGCCGTGGCCTGACGCTCCTCTGTAATAACTTTCTGATAAGGAACTGAGGCTGCCAACAGCTACTCGTGCTAACAGAACTTCACCGCTGCACTTTGTGGGAAACGTGCTTCTGGCTGGAGGTCATCAAACTTAAACCCTGAATACTTTTTATATGGCTTTTATTTTGAAACCCATGCACTAATGTCAGATTTTAAAGTTTTTATTTTCCTACTGTTCATTTTAACACAGTGTGAAGATTTATTAGCAGCGTCGTGAAAATATCTCGAGGCGTTCAATCCGTCACAGTTAAAGCTCAGAATGTGTTTGTCTTCACGTTCATCTGCTGAAGGGGGAAAGTTCCTCTGAGCTCACCTTTAAGGAAAACTCCGGGTGTTTTTTACCCTGGGCCCTATTTTGACACATTTTCACGAGAAGTCTCACGAGAGGCTGAGTTGTTGCAGGAAGACGACCATGTTTCTGGATAAACCAAACGGATCTTTAACATAAAGCTCTGTAGGGATCCTTTCCATAATGTTGTCACTTACGCTGCGTTCCAGACAACTCGGAACTCGAACATTTCCGACCTACTGGTAGAAAAAGTACAAGGAGTTCCCACTTGTAAACTCGATTTCCTGACTTCATGAAGAAGCAGCTGTCTGACGTCACACAACAATGGCAGCACCCATGAAAGCGCACATTGTAAATGGTAAACTGTCAACTAAAAGGCAATGTAAAGTACATTTGCCTGTATTTAATTACAATAACACATGCGTTTCCAAGCATAAAAGGGCAATCTGCTGGACCAATTCCAAACTAGGGCCCGGGTTAAATAATACCGGAGTTTCCCTTTAACTCTCAGTTTCACACCTGGATGTATCTGCAGGATTTATGACATCACAACTAGTCTGGAGCCAATCGGTGTCCAGTATAAAACCTACACAAGTGTGGTGTGAAAACTCGAAGCCTCCAGTGCACGTAAACATACTCATGTGAAGGAGGAGTAGGCCCAGAATGCAATTTTAAGAACTTTAAATGTGGTCATTATTTATAGAGAAACCATATCTAAGTTAGAATTTTTGATGTATTAAACACGTTATTCTGTAAATGCGATACTTTCCAAATCGATCTGCATTTGAGCTGCTTGACCAGCAATGATGATGTAACCTCGACAAGTTTGATGTCTAAGAAGATTTTCATAGTGTGCTGATATGAACTGAGATCTGTCCAGTAGGTGGGAGAAACAAACCTTTTATTAAATAAAACACCCAGATGGTCCTTTCAGAAGGTCGATCATATGCACTGTTACTGTTGGAAATCAGCTTTTTAATCATGATACTAATCCTATGTTCTTAATAAACTTTATTCTGAAAGCACTAGGGCTGCAACTACTGATTATTTTCATTATCGATTAATCATTTCGTCTATAAAATGTCAAAGTTCCAGTTTCCCAGAGCCCAAAGTGATGTCTTCAAATTGCTTCTTTTGTCCGACCAACAGTCCAAAACCCAAAGACTCTTAATTTACTGTTACACAAAGAAAAGCAGCAAATCCTCACATTTAAGAAGCTGGAACCTGCAAATGTTTGACATGAATCGATTTATCGATTATCAGAATAATTGGCAATTAATTTTCTTTTGATTAATCGACTCGTTGCAGCTCTAGAAAGCACATTGTTCTGTTAGAATGAAAGCAAACGGAAGATATCGGTGATTTTTGGTCTCCATGTTGTTCACTGTTGTTTGTGTTTTTTTGTTTGCAGGGATCAGCCGTACCTGTGCACACAACCGCAGCACAGGTAAGACTGTTGACAGGAGCACAAACTGAACGTTTTGGTTTGAAGGAATAAACCAGGCTGAAGTTTAATATTGTTCAAATATAGCTGAACATGTTTGGACTGGTCGATACTATAACGGCTAATGTTATAGACTGGAACAGACCCAGTCCCGGACTTGGTCCGACCGAATTTGGCTCAGCAGTCGTACTGGGTGTCCCCGCCTTTAACAGGTTATTGATCAGGATCTCTGCTGCCTTCTCAGGTGCCGGACAACCCGCCAAACTACATCCTGTTCCTCAATAACCTGCCTGAAGAGACCAATGAGATGATGCTCTCCATGCTGTTCAACCAGTGAGTTCACTGTCCGGACTTTGTGTTTTTTACAGAAAGAAAGTGTGTGTGTGTGTGTGTGTCTTGACCGTGGTGTGTTTTGTCCTGTGCAGGTTTCCTGGTTTCAAAGAGGTGCGGCTCGTCCCGGGGAAACACGACATCGCCTTTGTGGAGTTTGAGAGCGACACGCAGGCGGGCGTGGCTAAAGACGCACTGCAGGGCTTCAGAATCACAGCCACCTGCGCCATGAAGATCACATACGCTAAGAAGTAGTTCCCAAGATCACTGGGCACAGAGAGACTCTGAGTGGGAGAGGGGCGGTACCTGGATTTCCGTTGTGTTCTCAGATCCTTTTGGTTTTTCTAAATCCTGTAGAGCTTTTTTTGGAATTTTTTTTCTTTTTCTTTTAAACTTTTTGTTTGGTAAATTCTGTCGGTCATGAGGTCGAATGAAAAATTCTGTCCTACATCTTGTTTTGTAAAATAAAAGTGTTTTACAGAATTGATGTCTCCAATTTGAGTTTTCAGCTCCAATAATCACTGGGGCTCAGTAATAAAATAATGTATAACAATTTAAAGACTAAAATATGGAGACAAATATGGTTCGGTCTGCACTTGTGGCAGGTTTTATTCCCTCTTTCTTTCTGCATGTTGTGAGGAATTATAATCATTCATAGCATTATGAGAATAATCTGTAATTAATAGCTGCACAGAGTTGTGACCGCTTGGCGTGATCGCGGTTAGGCTCAGTGAAGCCAGATAAGGAAAAGATATCCTGGGTATGTTGAACGTGCTTCGTAGTACAGACCTCTGGTGTCACAGAAATGACATTCAAGCTTGAGATTCTTGAGCACTAGTCTTGAAAAATAGTACTGCAGGTGTGTGTTCGGCCTACAGATTTGACCACAATCAGCAAAACACTCCTATGGACTCAGCGTGCAAGTTAATTTTTTGACTTTGGAAAGTTTGACAAAAACCCAATCCCATGCACAGCTGAAAAACTGCATCTCAATAGTTGTTGAGATATTTCAGTCTGGACCAAAGTGGTAAACTAAACAACCAACAGACCGACAAAAGTATTTTGTTGCCACACCAACACACAATACATAGAATAACGTGGTAAATAGCTGTTAATGAAAGTAAAATGAGCTACTAGATCTACTGAAGTGAGTGAATGTCAGATTTGGTGTTCAGCAGCTAGCATGTCCAAGTAATAATCTTTGTTGACGGTCAGTCGGTCTCATCATGAAACAAGTCCTCACAGCGAAATGTTCTTTTCAAAACAACCCTTATAATTTTGACAAAAAAATCTTAACTGGAGGAACATGCTAGTTTTTAGCCATGCTAGCTGCACGGCTCAGGGGATGGTGATGTTGGTCTGTTGGTTGTTTAGTCCACCACTTTGGTATTTGGTAAGCACACTCATGTCCCCCCTTGTAATAACTTTGGCGATCTTCTGACTTTATCTAGCGCCATCATCAGGTCAACATGTTAATGTGTCCAACACTTTGGTTTATTATGACCAAATACCTGCAGGTCTAATGACATTCCCATCAGCCTCAGCTGTTCTTTGTGTTTACTGCTAATAAGCATGTTAGCATGCTAACACGCCAAACTAAGACAGTGAACATGGTAAACATTATACCTGGTACAGATCAGCATGTTAGCATACTGATGTTAGCATTTAGCTCAAAGCATTGCTGTTCCCTACGTTCAGCCTCACAGAGCTGCTAGCAGTACATAAGTGCGTTCACACTGACAGTTATGGCAAAATGCAGTGCACTATGAGTACCCGTACTCATAACAGTCAAAAAGTTGAGTGCACACTTCTCACCCTCAATGGTCGCCATCTTGGCTACGTTGCAGAATGGGAGGGACCACCAACCTGTGAAAATGGCGGCTGCGATTGCGATTGTTACGGTGAACACAGCACTAAAAGTGAAAGCACGTTCATTTTTATTAATTTTGAATAAAACTGAATTGAAGTCAAGTGAGCAAACAAGCCGGCAGATATTCTGGCGGGCGACAGTCACGGTCAAATGTTGGTGATAATGCTCCGCCCAGATGCAAGTCGCCATTAAAAAGAAGAAAAAACGGTCAAATGCAATCATCATTTCCGGTAAGTGCACAACGACCGTGTTGGATTTGACAACACTACCCTGTCAAAATTCATGCACTATGCAAGTAAGTACATAGCGTACACAGTGTACTACATATAAGTGTACCAAGGGAAGTATCCAAATTGAGACACAGCATTAGACTTGTTCGAAGAATTGGGTCTCCAGAAGTTTGCAAAAAACACAATCATAAATTTTGCAGCTTGAATGGAATCTGGGGAATAATGTTTGTCAAATGAGTCCGACTTTATCAGTGACCAGAGGACAAACTGTCTCTCCACTCTGAACAGAATAAATCTCTGACACTGATTAGCGGCTCCTGTCAGTCTCCAGCCACAGCTAAAGCAGAAGTCATCCCCGAGACCTCCGTCCTGTCTGATGTGTGTCTATGAAAACAAAGCCAGCAGGAATGTTGTGTTAAACAGCAGGACCTGAGCTCTGATCTGGAGTCAGTCTGGGTTTACTCAGCTGTATCACCACTCTGCTGTAAATGATTGTTGTGGTCAGGAGTATTTTTGTACCGACAAATCCATCACAGCAGAGACCCTGGGAACAAATGATGGATGTGTTCCCAAAAGTCTCCTATCAAGTAGTCAGTTTTCATTATAGCCACAATATGAAACTGTTCAGCTGGTTCCCAACCTTTTTTGATTTGTGACCCTTTATAGTAAATCAGTGTTTACTCACACAGTGTCTAAATAAGCACAGGTTGTTTCAGTTCAACCAAAGAATGATTTTTCCCTTCTCAAATGATATCATTTGAATTGTTTTTAGTGGTCTGAAGTGATAAAAACGATCCTGTATTTCACATTAAAACAAAACAAAGATAGTAAAGACTTTAAAGCAGTTATTCCAAACCAGGGGTACTTGTACTCCAGGGGGTAGCTACTTCTGAAGTTGCTTGGGGTTATCGTGGAAAGATTGTAGCTCAACTAATATGAAAAAAATAGAAATTACGATTTGAAAAAAACAAAACGTGTTGCAAGTGCATGAAAAGCAGCAGAGGAGCAGAGATGTTAAAAATGATGAATAAATGGTTGAAACAGTATAACGACTACAAGAGTTAGCTTAAAGTAATAGATAAATGTTGAAATGGCTCAAAGTAATAGAAAAACTGTTGTAATAGTTAACTAAAAGTAATGGAATGGTTGAATAAATGGCGGTATCGAGGAAGGGGGTACTTGAGTTTATCTGACAGGGCTGGTGGGTACAAAAAAGGTTGGGAACCACTGGTTTAAAGGAATAGCTAACCTGACTCTGTCCAAAGTTCAAAAATACACCTTCCAACACCTGTAAAGCTCACTGATTAACATGTATCTTCCATACGTTAACAAAAATATATAAAAACAGCAAGTGGTTTTAGAGGGAGTTATGTAGTGTTACTGTTTCTTTACAAACAGCAGTTGTGGCAGGAAGTGACTGCTGTTTTTCACAAAAAAATAGTTCCAGCACATAATTCCCTCTAAAACCACTTGTTTTTATATTTCTGTTTCGTACGGATCATTTAATGCGTTGTTTGTTTTTGTTTTTTTACTTCTGACAGAGCAAGGCTAGCTGTTTCCCCCTTCTTCCCGGTCATTATGCTAAGCTAGGCTAACCACGTCCTCACTCCAGCTCTGTAGGCTTATTTGACACACAGACATGAAAGTGGTATTGATCTTCCATTGA
Organism: Maccullochella peelii; assembly: GCA_002120245.1. NCBI lineage: Eukaryota > Metazoa > Chordata > Actinopteri > Centrarchiformes > Percichthyidae > Maccullochella > Maccullochella peelii. Next base: position 17,773 of record LKNJ01005685.1, read on the forward strand.
CCTTTGCTTTTCCTTTAGAACAACACAAAAACAGTTTTCTAAGTGGGCTTCATTCCTGTCATTTGTAGGAAAACATTAAGTTTAGCGTGTTAGCATGCTAACATGCTTATTAGCAGCAAACACAGAGTCCAGCTGAGGCTGATGGGAATGTCATTAGTTCTGCAGGTATTTGGTCATAAACCAAAGACACATTAACATGTTGACCTGATGATGGCGCTAGATGAAAAGTCAGAGGATCATTAAAGTTGTAACAGTTCATCCTGAGGGGAACATGAACATCCACATTTCATGGTAATCCATCCAATAGTCAAATGTCAACCCCATGGTGGCGCTACAGAGGATTTATACTCAGTGGACCAATGTCTATTTTCCAAATTAGTGGGACATCCATCCAATAGTCAAAGTGGTGGAGCGACAGCGTCATGGGGTGAGTGCGAGGCAACCAGGGAAGCACCCAAACACAGACCAAACAGGCCGACAGGAACAGTTCAGTGATTTAATGGAGAAGATACATAAGCTAACAGAGTCACAAGGCGGGCAAGGGTCAGACCGGGAAGGCAGTCTGACTTGTACAGAGGGGTTAGGCAAAGAATCATCAGTCCATGGATCAGGCAGGTACAGGTAATAGGGGCTCGAAAGAAATGGTACAAAGCGCAGAGCAACATTGGCGATCTGGAGTAAGTGGAAATGGTCTGGTTAAATCCGGCAGGGCTGACGAGGGAAAGTGGAAACAGGTGAGCAGGTGGATATGGGAGTCAGGTGACTGGGGCAGGTGGAGAATGGCCATGAATTGGCCTGGGGAAGTGGGGAAGTGGGAATGTGGCTGGAGGGAGGGACAGAGACAGACAGACATTGCTATCCATATAGAGCCCCACCGCTAGTGTGCGTGGCTAAAAATAGCTGGTTTATAATGAGCGTAACACAAAGTGTCGCTCTCTGTCTGCAGTGGCAGCTCAAAACAAAAGAAAGCACGAGGTCAGGACTGAATCCATCCTGGCTCCGAAAACAAGAGCCAGACCTCTTACAGGTACAGGATGAAGATAGTTGGGACATAAAGTTTGGGGGACTCACAAGAAATAAATTTTAAATAAAAAATGCTCAAAATCGAAGCAGCAGAGTTTGAGATGTCACTCCCCAAAACACTGGATAGACTACTGCATTTAAACACCCGGTTGATCAATAAAACTCAAGTTTACTCTGTGAAAACAACTTGTTTTCTTGCTTAAATACTTCTAAAAAAAAGTCTACTTAGACTTCTAAAAAAAAAAAAAAAGATAATAAACTGAAAATATTCACTTAAATGCGAGATCCAGCCTCTTTGACTTGTCATCAAATAACCTAGGCTGCACACCCTCACATTTACCTGAAGGTCATTTGTGGTCGAAACGTTGTCAGGTCGAATAGCTAGCCTCCGGAGGATCCGTCAAATACAAGTCAGCTTGGAGCCTGAACCTGCTGCACTTCAGGACCCACAAGCGGATCAGAACCGGAACCAGGAGAAATGTCACATCAGAGGAATAAAGTTTAATTGATCTGTGTGGTCATCAGTCTCAGCTGGTGTGTGTGTGTGTGTGTGTGTGTGTGTGTTGGGTCGCTATATGTCGTGAACGCGCCTCGCGGTCTTTTTGCCATTCAGTGGAGCAGAGCGCGTGGAGGAGCAGCTTCAGGTCTGTGTCACTAATCATTATTATTTCCTTTATTTAAATTGAACCTCTGTGTATATTCTGTTTTTCAGACAAAATGTCATTTTGTCTCTTAAATTTAATAATAGTAGGCCTAATAGTAGTAAATTAGTAGTTTAATGTCAGCTGGAGAATCCGGATTTTAGATTTCGCTATGTAGATTTTCGCCTTAAAACTTTATTCTTATTCTGGATGTAAGTTGTTGTTTGAGGTTATTACACAGCTGCAAATACTGAATGTAAAATCTATTTTATTCTGCATGGTTTTAGCACGTGCATCCTGTAGAAATATTTGGTGTTATATTTTCGTTTTTTATTCGTGCTGTTGCAGTTATCTTCACTGCTCTCATGTGGTTCCTGTCCTTGTGTTTTAATAAAAATCGAAATAGTAGGCTATCTCACTCTCTGCCGACTATTACAGCTATGTCTAATCCAGAGGTGGTTCCCAAAGTGTGGTCTGGAGAGAATTCAAGCGGTCAAAAGAAATCGTTCATATTTCATTATTAAGCTGATATAATGAGCTCATACAGAGGTTATAGATACTGTCATTCTGATTCAAGTCATATGTTACAGCAACAAGTGGACAAATGTTCCTTAAATGTAAAGATACCACTCAGCCTACATTTATATTTAAAAATGTCATAAACTGGATTTTGGACAGTTACATTATGAATATCTTTGGTGTGGATTCTGTTGACTGACTGCTGCCGACCATCATTTAAAGATCAGTGGCGACAAGTGACCACTTCACTGTGATGTTGTGTTAGCTGAGACTGATGCAGTTTTTACATTAAACCTGGATTAAAGTACATTTATATTATATTATATAATGTTTTATATACAAGGAATCAGACTCCAGTTTCTAGTTGCTCTCAAACACATAGAGCCAAACATAAACATATAACTATTATGTAATAATAGATGCATCCATAAACATATATGATTATTTTCATTATCGATTAATCTGCTTATCTGATTATTTTCTTGACTAATTGACATTTTAAACCTTAAGACATTAAATCTACTGTCACATATGACAAAGAAAAACAGCAAATCATCACATTTGAGTTTCTGGAACCAGAGAATGTTTCTGCAGTTTATTTGAAAAATGGCTGAAACGATTAATTGATTATCAAAATAGTTGCTGATTACTTTTCTACTAATCGATTAATCGCCTAGCCGTTCAGCTCTAATATACTTTATATATCAAAACAACTGTATGGACAACAACATACAATATCTATAAACAGGTCAAACTGTTAATGTAAATTGTAAAGAAGGATATATGTAAGGGAGTGTAAGAGTGCTGGAATAAATATTTAATGGGTAATGTGATACATGCGGAACCGTCATGCATATATGTACAGTATGTATATACAATATATTACGCATGTACACGTATGTAATATATTTCATTTGTAGGTTAACATTTTTCTATGGAAGCACAATAATGCCATGAAAATAAATGAATGCCTGAAAAACTGGGAAAACTTGTTGTAAGGGTATATAATAATAATGACGTAAGGAGTCAAAATTATGACTTAATAAAGTCACAATTACGAGATAATACATTTTGATTTAAGAAGTCAAAATCATACTACTAAAACATACTGAGTCATATTCTGAATAACCACGCCACAATTAAGGGATTTATTTTTATTATTCCTAAACTTTCATTTATTCATTTTTCTGGCGGGAACTTCTTTACGAGTTAGATCTATAAGGAAGCCCATTTTTAGCTCTTTTTTAAAAATTTATATAAGGTGATCTAATGTGACCTACAGCAGGTAGGTGTGAATGAGGATCTATGTCATGATCAGTTCTGTTTGAATGATGATTAATTGACCGTCCATATTAAAACTCCTGCTGTCCTTTAATTTAGAAATAATGGTGAGTTATGAGAACAAACTTACTGCCTAAAGACAGTGGAAACATTTGCTGCATTAGCTGAGGAGATTCTTTTGACTGACACACTTCTTAAATGAAAGCTGGATTAAATTAAACTAATAATGTAATATATAATAAGAATATAATAATAAATATACTATTAAATGGAACTGATTGGGAAGTCCATTCATGCCAAGAAAATAAATAAGTGCATGGAAAGTGAAGACATTATATCCTAATTGATCCTAATTATAATATAAAATAAATAACTAACACAATTTGTTGCTGTCATGTGAAAACCATGTACCTGCAAAATGTCATCTTTTGAGATGCTATGCTATCATAATTCTAATTTAAGGAGTCGAAATGATGAGTTAAATTGATGCCATAATTAAGAAATTTAAATGAGAATTTTTATTTTCTGGATCGGTGGTTGCGGAGCTACGGCGTCTGGATCTGGGGTTGCGGAGCTGCAGAGTCGTGATCTGTGGTTGCGGAGCCTGGATCTGTGATGCGGGCCATCTGCTGCCCCCGTGCTGCTGCTCGGCAGTTGCTGCTGTTGTTGCTGTCTATGGACTTATTATTACTATTATTACTATCACATTGCTATTACTTTTATTTGTATTAACATTAATACTATTTCCACTACTGCTACTTTACATCTGTATGTAGAACTGAACCGTGCTGTGCTNCTGCATGTTCACTTTCCTCATTCTTGCTCTTTCCCTCCCTCTCTCTCAACCCAACCGGTCGAGGCAGATGACCGCCCACCCAGAGCCTGGTTCTGGTTCTGCTGGAGGTTTCTGCCTGTTAAAAGGGAGTTTTTCCTTGCCACTGTTGCTTGTGCTTGCTCTTGGTGGGAATTGTTGGGTCTCTGTACACATAAGGAGTCGGTCTAGACCTGCTCTTTATGACAAAGTGCCCTGAGATAACTTTGTTATGATATGGCGCTATATAAATAAAACTGAATTGAATTGAATTGAATTTTTATCGTCTTCATCTGTTGATTTTTTTGGAATGAAAAGACTTCCATACTCATCCGATTAATTTGGGAAACAAACAACAAACCTAAAGTCAGTTGACTCTCTCTCTCTCATGCAGATGACACGATACAGTTTGGTAAAAAAAGAAAACAGGCTCTTGTGTCGGCGCAGTAAAAGAGTAAAAGAGTTCTTCAGACGTCAGAGGTGAGACGCAACATTCCCCAACCTGCAGACAAATCTAACAAGTAGACTACATCAACACTGTAACCTTGCGACGCCATCAGCAAACTATGACAATGATGCATCTAAAAGCTCAGATCCAACATTTCTAAAGCACACTGATCAGCCAAAGAGTTGCCTGTATGTCAAACACTAAATCTCCGGTCTGTATGTGTGTGAGAGGCCTGTGATAGACTCCAGGTTGTACTCCGCCTTTCACTCAGTGCATGCAAACACTCAAGTTAAGTACAAGTAGCTCCAAAATTGTACTTCAATCAATCAAACATTATTTATAAAGCACAAGTAATACATCAAATGCAACTCCAAGTGCGGAACATAAAAAGAGTTAAAAAGTGAAATCAAGTATAATAAAACTAATAAGAAATAAGAAGAAAGTAAAAGTGCAAGTTGAAATAAACACACTAGATGAAAGTCAGGTTAAACACATGTGTTTTAAGTTTTATTTTAAAGATATTTCAGACTCTCTCTGGAGCTAAAAGCGGCCTCGCCGTGGGACTTAGACCGGGTCCGAGGAACAACCAGCAGACAACTACCAGAGGACCTGAGGGATCTAGTGGGTACATTATCTTAAAACCATGTCAGACAGGTAGTCAGGAGGAAGACCATTAAGTACAGTGCTTGAGTAAAAGTACTGTATTACTTTCCACCACTGCTAGAGCACCAAATGTGGATAAATCCGCTGATGATAATAGTCCCCAACAAATGCACTATTTCCTTCTGTCAGGCAGAAAAACCCAAACAAGACAAACTACAGCTCCAAGCTACTCAACTTTATTTATATAGCACCTTTCATACAAACATGCAGCCCAAAGTGCTTCACAGAGCAAGGATTAAACTGCACAACACAAAAAAAAGAAAAGAAAATTTAAAAAAAAACAATGGATAGGGACAATAAATAGGGATATGGTAAGGAGGTCAGACATCCGGAGGGAGCTCGGAGTAGAGCCGCTGCTCCTTCGCATCGAAAGGAGCCAGTTGAGGTGGTTCGGGCATCTGATCAGGATCCTCTTGAACGCCTCCCGTTAGAGGTTTTCTGGGTACGTCCCAACTGGTAGGAGGCCCCGGGGGAGACCCAGAACACACTGGAGGGATTATATATCTCATCTGGCCTGGGAACGCCTTGGGATCCCCCAGGAGGAGCTGGAAAACGTTGCTGGGGAGAGGGACGTCTGGATTAGCCTGCTGCCGACGCGACCCGGCCCCGGATATGCTGGAGAAAATGAAAAATAAATAAATAAATGGGACAATAAATTGATTGAATTTTGCAAGACAATACAACAATAAAACAATAAAATGTTAAAAAATAGATGGTCAATAAAATAAGTAAACACAAGTGGGAAAGCTAGTATGAAAACCAGTGATTTAGGTTTAAAAACGAAGACAACAAATGACGAGATGTCTGATTTAAAAACTAGTAAAACAAATCTTAAAATCAATTCTAGCCAATGCACTGACTTTGAAATAGATGTCATGTGTGCTCTCGGTCTGGGCTAGGAGATGATGCTCCAAATGAGAATGTTATTTGAGATGGAAAGTTCATTCTTGACCTTAGAAACATTAGATAACAAAACCATTTCACCACAAAGTCCTTTATTTGCTGTTCTGAGCTTTCAGGTGTATCAGTCACTTTCTCAGATGGAGTTTCTCGTGTTCTTTTTTGTTCCAATTTCTGCGCTTTCGGAGGATTTCTCGTCTGTGTTTTCCTCAAACTTCAGATTGAAAGCTCATTCTAAGGAGAAATCCTAAAAGTGCTCAGGAAAATGGATAACAAATGAACTCCATCAAGCTCCATCCACTGATCATGTGGTACAATCAAAAGCTCCGGATCAGCTAATAAATGGACATTTTGTTCAGAATGTTATTATTTCCCAGGGATCAAAAAGTTAACTTTTTATTTCCCACTCCATCCCTGCAGAAACTCTAAATGAGCATGTTGACCTGATTCAAAATGGCCGACCCGACCAACAACAGCTTGGCTCTAACAGACTACTTCCTGGCCAGCGACGGCCTGGACTATGAGATTCCTCTGGACCAGATCCCGGACACCACGCAGGGCCAGGCCTTCTTCGTGGCCACCATTGTCATAGCCGTGGTCCTGGTGGGCATCATGTTGGTCTGTGGAGTGGGAAACTGTCTGTTCATCGCCAGCCTCGCCCGTTACAAGCAGCTCCGCAACCTGACCAACCTGCTGATCGCCAACCTGGCCGTGTCAGACGTGCTGGTGGCGGCGGTGTGCTGTCCTTTCCTGCTGGACTACTACGTGGTGAAGCAGCTGTCGTGGGATCACGGCCTGCTGCTCTGCGCCTCCACCAACTACCTGCGCACCGCCTCTCTCTACGTGTCCACCAACGCACTGCTGGCCATCGCTGTGGACAGGTGGGTCCACCTGCGCTTTCATCAAACACAGTGTAGTCCACGTTTAGTACTTCCAGGAAGGCTAGGTCTTTGGTTAGTTTGCAAGATATCTCAAATATCACTCAAAAGATTTAAATGTGATTTGGTGGGAAATTAGTGCAGATAGGGCCACCATTTGTCTAGTTACAAAGCACTATGTTTTGTCTTTTAACTCCTGAACAGTGAGTTCAGTTGAAGAGGCAAAATTCTTCTCAACATTGAATTTTTCTTCAACAGTTTATTCCCCACACCTCCTACAAATTTCATCCAGTCTTTACCAAATTAGGTACATATTTGTACGAGCTTAATTTCTTTAAAGTACTCTCTACTGTTAAACTATAATTGGTTGCCAAATTCTTGTAGGCGGGGCCTATGTTGCATAAACTGCCATAACTCTTGACCGCATTGTACAACTGAAAACTAATTTAGACCACAGATACGCACATCACCTCTTGGTTGATCATGTTAAATTTTATGGCTTTCGGCACAACAGCAACATGATAATTTTTTTTAAAGTACTTTTTTGGGGCATTGAACAAATCAGTAGCTTTTAGCAGTGGAGCTCCTCACTGCTGTCTGAGAGCTGTGATTCACTGTATGTTACATCCTCGTTAAAAGCTTATTAAAAAAGCCACAGAAACAATCATAATCTGATAACTCAGTCGTAAATAACGCTGCTAAGATGTTAGTGATTTGTGATTTTCAATTCTACATGAAAATACATATTACATTAATACAATGTACAATAAAACTGTAAGTACATCAAGTAAATACATGTGAGCCTTTCTCGTCAGGTTCAAATTTAGTGAGCTATCGTTTAGCTATCATATCATCTGGCCGAAAAGCGATCCTTTAAACTGCACCACAAAAATGACATGGACTGTTGACAGTTACGAGACAGGAGTCGATGGTACAAGTATGGTTCTTAAATAAAAACTGTGTTATTGTCTGGTTAGCGATCAAGCTATAGCTTGCTAACTGACAGCTAGCTTAGAGGGCTACTGTGACTGAGCACTAGCTTGACTAACCTTGATGTGCTACAATAGCTAAAATAGCTAATTTAGGCTAATTATGTGGTGTCACTGCAAGGCTAACAGTGAGGTCAATCTTCTTGGAATAATGCTCCTAAATCAGAATAATGCTTCTTGTTCTTCCTATTGTGAATGCAGCACGAGCACCAAATTCATTTAAACCTCAGCTTTAGTTTTACATTGTTCCTAACAACTAATGACATGCTAGTGTTTAGCATATTTACGTGTTAGCATGCCAACATACCACTATAAGCATGTTAACTTGCTAACATGTCAGGTGTGTCGACAGGGAAACAGGAAACAGGTAGAGAAGCAGGTAATATTGTGCAGGAATGGTCGCAGATCTCAGAACAGACCTCTGAGGACGATCTGATCGGAGATAATTTACATTCAGCTACAATAAAAGCAGCTTCTGGGCTTCCCCTCAGCTTCTGAATCAAATCCATCATCGGATGTAGCTCGCACTTTGGGACCAGAAGTCCCCAGTGTTTAATTTATCATGGCTGACATCCCCTATCATGTATAAATAGCGTCTGCAGAGAGGAAAGATCTCATCTCTGTATATCCGGGAATGTCAAAGTGGTTCTAGTTTCTCTGTTAGCCTCTACATGACCACAGCCAAACACGTGGCAGTGTGTCCGACTGTGTCCTTCTCAGCCCTGGTTCAAGGATACGACGATTCAGCAACACTTACGTCAAACACAGCTTCCAACCTTCATTATTATGCCAACTCTAAAAGTTGAAAAGCACCAGCGTGGGCATCATCATCATCCTCTGAAATAGATCCTCCAAAAAATAAATTACGTCCAGTGAGGCAGAACAACAACAAACCAGAAGTGATGTCATGTCATTGTGTCGACAGGTGTAACTGCTTTTAGCTTTTTCTAGATTATAGCTATGGGCTATATTACTATAGCTGAAACAATTAGTCAAGTGATTAGTTGATGAACAAACAAGTCAGCAGCAATTTTGATAATCATTTAATTGTTCAAGCAAAAATGTCTGTGGTTTCAGCTTCTCAAATGTGATTATTTGCTGGTTTTCTTCTCTTTCTGGACATCTTTGGCTTTTGGTCTGTTGTTTTGGACAAAACAAGTAATTTGGAGAGGTCACCATGTGCTTTAGGAAATTATGATGGTATCAGATCTGACCCACATTCAGCCCATTGTTGTCTTCCTGTCTGCAGGTACATGGCTATCCTGTATCCTCTGAGGCCTCGTATGAAGTACCAGACGGCGTACTGCGTGATCCTGACAGTTTGGATTGTCCCCATCTTCATCTCCATCCCCTCAGCCTACATGGCCTCTGAGACAACATACCCACATATGGAAGGTCGCACCTACAAGACCTTCTGTGCTCAGATCTGGCCTGTGGACCAGCAAGTTTACTACCGCTCCTACTTCCTGCTCATCTTCGCTCTGGAGTTCATTGGCCCAGTGACCGTCATGGCTGTCTGCTACATCCAGATTGCCAGGGAGCTGTGGTTTAAGGACGTCCCAGGTTTCCAGACGGAGCAGATCCTGAAGAGGCTCCAGAGGCGTCGGAGGACAGTGGTGGTGCTGATTCTGGTGCTGGTCGCCTACGTCCTGTGTTGGGCGCCATACTATGGCTTCGCCCTGCTGCGGGACTTTTACCCCACCCTCATATCCAGGGACAGGAACTCGCTGGTGGCCTTCTACATCATCGAGTGCATTGCCATGAGCAACGGGGTCATCAACACCCTCTGCTTTATGAGTGTCCGAAACAACAACAAGCGCCTGAAGAAGGCGGGCAAGTTCCCGCTGAGGCTGGCGACTTTTGTGGCCTCCAAGTCGGTGGATGAAGGGGAGGCACGGACATCCTCCCTCCGAGTCACGGAGGACGTGGAGGGAGCTCGGCTGAGGTAGAGGTCAAACACCTGACAGTTCAAACACAAGCACAATGGATCTGCTGCAGGTCAAACGTCCGGAACCACATCACATCGCACACAAAGTGGGAACCCGTTATTACCAGACCAGAGGTGGCGGCGCTTCCAAAAGGCTTGGACAGTGGACGTAGCTCCACGTACAGTTCATACAGTGGAGCCATGCTTGTAGCTCTGTTTCTGAAAAGCTAGACACAGTTTGTGGAAATACTGAATTTAAACGTTGGTTTTGCCCCGGCAAAGATGTTCTCATCCCGGGCAGACAGTAAACACCCGTGCGATCATGAAAATAGCTTGGAAGATGCAAACCACTGAATAACGTTTGTATTTCCTCCAGAAGGTTTACGCTGTGTGACCGATCCACAGAGCGTACGGAGTGCCAGGGTCACATATGAAGCTACAAGCGCACCTCCTATTTTAGTTCATGTGTGTGCAGCAGCAGAAAGTGCAAACGGGCTGAAAGACCTGGAGTATACATCTGAGGGTGTGATGGCTAATAAATACACTCTCAGCCAATCACATCACAGCTGAGCCAATGCCAAAACGACAATGACCCAACAAATGTAAAGACGTTTCTTGAGGTAATCATATTGTTGTCTGGACGTTGCAGAGCGGCACGATGTGATTTTTTAATTTAATTTGTATAATATAGATATAAATAATAGAAATAAATAGAAATAAATAATAAAAAATGTTTATATGATCACATCAATCCGACTCTTTCAGTTTTAATTCTACTGTAATTCTCATGTCATAAATGGTCACATCATACTGTCAAATGTAACACAACAACAACACGTACCACTCTCTCTGCCATCGCTGAGCATCACTCCTCCGAGTAGGGCGTCTTTCCCCACGGACCCATCTTTGATCAGGTGACGTTAAGGGAGATGGAAAGATAAACAAAGGGCTATTCTTCTGTTGAATGAATGAAACGACTTTCATTCATGCAGGAAATAAAATGTCCCATGTAACTGTTTTTTTTTTTTTTATACAGTGTATAGTGAGTAGTTTTGAGGACGCTATATAGTGCATAGATTTTACAGAGACAATTCAGATGCTCAAATAAAATGCTGGAAAGTTTAGTGCACTAGTGAGCAAATAGGGAGACATAGCGCTTCTCACTATTAACCACCTCCTGTAATTTAGCCAGTAGCATGAGGAATATTTTACTACCTGCCTCGCACTGGAATATTAATCCTGTCTGAATTTAAACACCTTATCTGACAGTTTTAACAAACCATATTCTATAATATATTCTATAATTCCATAATCCCCTCCGTTGTACTTTAGGCTCATTATGATTTAATTTCATAATTTCTCAGGGCCTGGTCCGAAATACTATGTGAAATAAGTTACGTGAGAGGAAAGTAATTTTCTCCAGCAGGCAGTGGTGGAAAGTAACATTTAAAACAGTAAAAGTACATTTGCTCAAGTACTGTTCTTTACTTGAGCATTTACATTTTATGTTACTTTATATTTCTACTCCAGTACATTTAATTTTACAGCTTTAGTTACTAGATACTTTGCAGATTCAGATCATTAATACCAAACACAAATCAACAATAAATTCTGTTGTTTTATTATAGCTTAAGCTACCCGGCAGCACGTAAAGTTTTAAAATTAGCTCCACCTTTACCATCTGCAACATTAAAGTTGCATCAATTATACAACTTTTTATATAATAATATAATATATTATTCAGAAATTTGCCATTTGGCATTATGAGTACTTTTCCTTTTGGTACTTTAAGTATGTTTTCATTCTAATACTTTTGTACTTTAACTTAAGTAACATTTTGAATGCAGGACTTTGACTTGTAACAGAGTATTTCTACACTGTGGTGAGTACTTCTTCCTCCACTGCCAGCAGGAGAGGATGAGGTGAAACAGGAAGCAGCGTGATGTTGAATGAGTGGAGGGTTTACCTTCCCGGTGGGGCGCTCTGGATGAATCCACTGCTTGTGTTGTTTTGTGTTCAGACAGCAGCTCTGGAGTTGAGAACAGAGAAGCTTGTTTGCAGCTGTTTCCTGTTGACATTCATGAGGCCGCCCGCCTGTTTAGCATCATCAATGAATGCAAAGCGTCAGCTGCCAGAGTCACGACGCCCCACAAGCAACCTGACAGTCTGACTTTAGATCAGCTCTGTGTTCAAACTCAAACAGGTTGACAGGAGGTATATTTTAAAGCTACTACACAAAGTTCACAATCAAAAAAAAAAAAAAAAATCTGTTCCTGTGGCTCCAACAGCAAAAGGTGAAATTTCTACATTGTACTTTGTGAAAGTGAGCTCAAGGTTTACTTTCTTATTTTGTGCAATTTTAAAAAACTGGGGTTGGGAAATTTGGTAACCTGTACGTAGATACAGATTCATGCTGCTTTAGGGACAGTTAGCAGAGCTGGTGTCTGTTAACTGACACACTGTCAAGTTGGGTTGTTGCGATCAAACATGCAGCCTTTCAGTTACCATCCTGTTACCCTTTAGGTAGGACAGGATTTAGGTAATCTCCCTCCCAAAAAAAACATTAAAAAAACACACAACACCGCTGTTACAGTAGGGAGACAGTCGAGGGACGGCTATGATGCAAGACAGAGGTCACATAGATGAAGGTAGCCTAGCCAGTGCTAGCCAGAGGCGGAAGAAGTACTCGGATTCTAGCTAATACCACAGTGTAGAAATACATCCTCACAAAGCTGCTAGCATGGCTGTAGACTCTTGGTCTGTTTAGACCAAATGTGACTAAAGGTTTTAGGCCAAAAAATACCCAAAAACCTAAATAAATGTAAATAAAATGAAACAAATTTTGTATTTTCCACCAGAATACCATGCTTGGCACAAGACAATAATGTCAAATTTATAGAAAATATAGTTCAACAGTTGATAAATGAATAGACACATGTGAAAGTGTGTGTTTTTCTTGTAAAATACTAATATAATACAGAGTCTGGTGGGTGGCGAGTCAAAACACTTCCTAGGTGAGTGGGTTTCTGTTACTACTGGCCACAGTGTTTCTAGAAACTTCACTGCAAGCCGTGTTTCAAACAACACAAAATCAAGACAGGAAAGACTTTGTTTTCATCGGACACATTTAAACAACGTAAGAAAAAACAGTCAAACAAATAGAGTGAAAATGATAAGAGATCGACTCCTAAAACTCCTCAATTTTACACAGAATCAGACAGGAACACATAATAAACTTAAAATAGAATTCATCAATTCCATTCCCGCTACATTCTGGTCTAATCCTAATATACTGTATATATCCTTTCTGAGTGCTGATCAAAAACACAGTTTGAGTATTTTCAGTGATGTAGAAAGGACACTAAAAACAAACTCATGTGTCTGTATCTGCTGTAAACAACCAGAGCTGACGACATGGGAACATTTCTTAATTGAAATTTGCAAATTAAAGCTGTACGAGACGCACTTTTCATACAAAAACATCTTCCTGTAATCAGCCTGAATTACTGCAGCCCATTGTTGCGTTTCGGGGGTTGCCACGACGACAGCTGCGACAGCCTTTGCACGCCGGCAGCTGGAAGCAAGTGAACTCGGACATGGATCTGGATCTGGTTCCAGTGCTCATATTTGAATTTATCTGTGGTAACACAGATCCACACATATATGCACAAAATATTCCTGTTTTTGCCCTTATTAAGCGGTTTACACAGCCAATGAAAATATTCCCGTTTACATGCAGCCTTGTTGGACCGTGTGAACTCAGCTCCCTCTTTCATTTGTTCAACCAGTTTCTTGAAAAGGTCGGCGTTGCAATATTTGCTCATTGTTTCCAACGCACAGAGCTGACCGTAAACAGGCAAGAGGCAGTGAATGAGCTGTATACATGTCCACAGAATGCTCCTAAAACCTGAAGAATATCGGCACATCCCACATGTCTTAATGGGAAAATGCTACATTTGGAATAATAATCCAGAATATCCAAACAGAATATGCTGTTTACATGACCCGTATCAAAGTCGGAATAATAGTGGAAAGTTAGTGTGCATGTAAACGTAGTCACTGTCGTCAACATATAAAAAGGTCCATGCTGAAAATACAAACCCACCAGAGGGAAGGTGGTCTTCATGACCGTCCTCTGGTTTCTACATCAACATCAGGAGGATGAAAAGAACAAAAATCACATGACTCGCACTGATGGAGTGCAGGTACATTACTCAGCTTCAGGCCGCAACATTTTTGGAACTGTAGCTTCACAATAAGAGTGAAATTCCATTTAGTTTTCCCTCCATTCATTCAGTCTGACATCGTGTTCATGTCATGCCATTTTGATGCATTTGTCCCGTTGACATAACACAGAAGCAGCAGGAGCAGTGGCACGAGAGGACAGCGGCTCTGAGTGGCTTGGGTTGTGTTTTTCTAACCAACAGACTTATTTGAATTCAGTGCTTAAAAGAAGTTATGCTTCCCTCAGGTGGGTTAACCACCGATTTGAACCTCCAGAGAACCATGGGAGAGATCTGGTCTGGGTTCTTGGTAAGCACAGAATATCGGATAATTAGAGATTTTTACCAGACCGTGATAACGCCAATCTGGACCGAACATCGCTGCTGAGGACCGGAACAAGTAATTGGTTTCAAGGACAGTTTTCTGCTGGTCAGTTTGGCCCTGTAAAGACCTACAGGAAACTCGGCACTAAAACAGTACTGGAGTTTGATAACCAGTGCTTTGGGCTCCTGTACATGAATCTATTGAGGCCTCAGCTGCTGCAGCTCCTCCGGCTGATTTAGTCTCATTAAACTGGTGAGTCTCCGCACATAAACAGGCTTCCTGCTGCAGCTTCAAAACAAACAGCAACATAAAAACGTCTACTTCCTCCTCTTCAGAAAGGTCTTTGCCTCTTTCTGCAGTCCTTTGATGTCCTCCTTACCGCCGTCATCGGAGTCAGGAGGGACGTAGTCCGAGTCATCGGCCACGTCCTCGCTGTCGTCATTAATGAAGCTGTCGTCGTCACCAAAGTCCTCATCTTCATCATCAGCGGGGGCCTTTCTGGTGCGGGTAGTGGAGGCTGTAAAAGCAGCAACAGTGTGAGCAGGTGTACATGAGGATGAGTCACAGAAGGAGACAATGCAAAAGGCTGCATGAACCCTGTGGAAAGCAGCTTCATCTGTGAATTTTATAATAACACAGAATGTTGAAAAAAAAATACAAGAACAATGAGCCTGTCATCAAATTATGAAATAATATGTTCAGCCATTTTTACAGGCTTTATTAAATGTGTCTAATAGACCTGAGTTAATGACTTTGTCCTGCATTTTAAAAGGAGCTTTAATCACCTGACGTCAAGAAATATATTTGATATTAAAATGCACTGTATTTGTTGAGAGCAGACCCATTTCTTTGATTAAAAACTCAATCTCAAAGGAATAAAGACAGAAACCCTGAACATTTAATGCTGCTTATGTTTCCTGTATCCTTCCAGTGTTGATGCTGCATGCTGAATTTTGCTGATCTCACTGTTAATTGCAATCAACATTAAGTTACACAGAAGACAAGAGGGGGGGGGGGAGAAAGAAAGAAAGACAACCAAAAACAGCCTACCTGGTCTCTTTGTGTGTTTGTATTCTTTCCTGTGAAGAGGATTTTTCCTGTGAGGGAGAAGAAGTAAGTTTGTGACCTTCTTTTCAGCAATTAACAAGATTAAAAAACAAGATTAATATCACTTTCAGACCAATGCAGTAAGACCCACGCTGGTGGCTAAAGGCTGTAGTTTTTTTTAAACACCCCATAGTATGAAAGTGTTACAAATATAAATATAAAATTTGTCCTGAGGGTGGCACTAGAGGAAAGGTCAAAGAGGCCTAAATGTCAGCAGAGTTCATCCTCTGGGGACCGTGAATATCCATCAGCTTGCACAGCTACTACTATGGCAAACACTCTTGCAGGTACGTTGTTCCATCTCTGCCATTAATGTTAGCTTCATCAGGTCATCAGGTATTAGCCATCAGGTTTCCCATCATACCTTTCAATCACTCCCTTTCATCTGGTGGTAATAATGACTGTGATAATAATAAATATATACATAATAAAAATGTGCTGTGATGTCTGACCTGTAGCAGTCGGTGCCATATGGGCACTCAGGTCGGTCTGCCTCCTCCTCCTCCTCCTCCTCCTCCTCCTCGTAGTCGGTGTCTCCGGGGTGACTGCACTCCTGGAAATGGGCCGGGTTCTTCCTGGAAAAACAAACAGGGAGGTGATCTGAGGTGTTCAGTCTGCCGGAGGAGACACACGTCAGAGACTCTGCATACAAAACATTTCCACAGGACGTTTCCCTGAAGCTGCTCCCTCATCGTGCACACTTCGTTTAAAAAGGAACAAACAGTGGTAGTTCTGGAGCATTTAAACCACAGGGGCCAGACTGGGGCCCGAGTGGAGCCACATTGCGTAGATATATGACTAAAGCTGTATTTAGGCCAACATAAAACCCTCTGGCACACTGTGTTGCTGTGGGTGTGTTGCTACAGGTAAAACGATGAATGAGAAAGTCCAGTTGTAGAATTGCTACATGCTACCAAGGTGGCAACAAAAGACGACAAAAGTGTGTCTCTCTAAACCCCAGTGGGTATTAGCTTCCCCAAAACACACACAAAAACATTGTCTCTATCTCACTAGTGGTATCTAATCATGAAGATAGTTTTGTTTTTATTTACTCAGGTTTTCTTCTGTCTCCACCAAATAAAATGGAGCTCAAGCCCCACTTTGTGATGGCTGCAGTGGAGAAGGCCTCAATGTTTCTGATCCTTTATCTTAACTTGGAGAAGGACAGGCAGCTGCTTTGAGGAGCTTTCGGGCCGGATTCAGCTGCTGGCTCGCTTCATGTTCATCAGCTCAAGTGCACTTCATCTCATCTTTGTTGGAAACTGAGCCACATCAAAGTAAAAGCCCTCTGGCAGGACTTCCCAGTATCCTTTAACTTTCTTTTTTTTTGCAGCCGTTGTGTTTGTGCACAGGTAAACGTACCTGTAGCAGTCCTTCCCGTACGGACACGGCGCTCTGAGTCGAGGTCCGGACGCAGAGCCACTGTTAGACCCCACAGACTCTGCTCCTCTAGTCGCGTGTTGTCCATTTCTCGACTTCTTGTCGTCACTCTCAGACTGACTGATACCACGCGCCGTTGTCGTGGTGTTTGTGTCAGCTGTAGATGTCTCTCCGCCTCTTCCGTCCTCATCCACCTCCATGGCGACGCTGTCACACCCGTCGCTCACCTCAGACCTGTTGGATTCACTCTGTAGCCGGACTGCGGGCTGCTCTGAGGGGATATCCTGAGGGTCAACAAAATCAACAGAAACAGAAACAAAAAGGGGTTCATTTCAGATTAATTGGTGTGTAATGGCAGCATGAAGACATTAAAAAGGCAGTAATTCTACAGTCCTGCTCATTTACAGGTAAGAGTGAAAGGAGAGGGGGATTCATTCCTGTAAAAACACATGATAACAGCCACCGACTACTCGCCAACAATTGTACTCAACTCTTTTAGTCTGGGCTTCTTCGCTCATCTTCTTTCTCCTCTTCTTCGGCATTTCCTCCTGGCTGAGCTCCGCCTCCTCAGGTGAGGAGGTCTCGGCAGGTGAGGCCTGTTTGTCTGCTGCTCGTTTAGTGCTGGTTGAAGTCGCTGCTGCAGGTCCTTTACTTCTCTTCACAGCTGATTGAACTACACGATCAATACACAAAGAAGAAACAAAGTTCTGATACACAAATCTGTTTTCATGTTTTTGGACTAGGCCTGCAACTAGCGATTATTTTCATATTTGATTAATCTGCAGATTATTTTCACGCTCAATCATTTAGTCTATAAAACTGAGCAAACTTTGAGGTCCAGCTAAAGCAAAACTTCATGGAATATCAAAAATCAGAAAAAGTTACTTTTTCCGACTTGGTCCAGAGATGTTCTGTACCAAATTTGGTGACGATTGCTCAAAATTTGTAGGAGTAGTAGTGAAAAACTGATTTGGACCAAATTCAAAATGGCGAAAAATCGGATGTATTATATACATAGATTATTTGGATAGATTCATCTGGACCCTGGAATTTTGTTTAGAGGCTTAGGGTTCAAAAGTTTCAGGCCATAACGTAAAGTTTGTTTTTAATAGTACCACCATCTGGCCAAATTGCACCAAATTCGACACTGCACTCCCTCAGGTCCTCAGCAGTATACCCACTGAGTGTGGAGTCGATCGGATGAGCGGTTGTTGAGCTAATCGAAGGACAGACAGACGGAGATTCTTTCCTTTATAGTTAGATGCTAGCAGAGAGGGTTCCAGCTAAACTTGAGGGTGGAGTTACACTTTAATCTGACAAGTAACTAAAGCTGAGAGTAAAAAGTACAATATTTGCCTCTGAGATGTGGTGGAAGAGAAGTATAAAGTAGCATAAAATGGAAATATTCATATACTTGATTACTTTCCACCACTGCAAACTTATCCAATTATACTGCACTTTACGTTTTTTTGTGAAGTCCAACTCATGAAGTTAAACACAATTGTGAGGAAAAACTCAAAGTGAATGAAGACAGACTGAACAGGTTCCTTCTCCTGAAAGTTAAGCTGACACAGAGAGCAACGCAAGTTTCTCTTTAGGAAATTGGAACTTTTCCATCCGTCCACTCTTCCCAGAGAGCGGGTGGACGCAGGAATAAAGTCACCGAGGGTCCATCCAGCAGAGCCGAGCCGTCTGCTTTCCTTCAGAGTAAATATTAGAGGAGTAGACGCTCAAACAGCAGCGCTCAGGGGAAACAGTGGCTGTTTAACACTGTCAAACACACACACACACAGGCGGAGGATTTCCATCTGCTATAATTATCAAAGAACATCCAGAGAAACACTTCCATTCATTCTCCTGTTAACGTCACAGCAGTCGACCCGTTCAACTCTTCTGCTTCAAACCAGCTGACGCCCTCAGACTGTCTGCCAGCCGGGTTCAGCTGCCGTTCAGGTGGCGTCCCGACTCCCAGCAGCCCTGCACAACATCACCTGAAACCAGACTCATTCCTGCACCAGACACTTGGTGGATTAGTGCTGCAACTGAAAC
Source organism: Maccullochella peelii (assembly GCA_002120245.1). Lineage (NCBI taxonomy): Eukaryota > Metazoa > Chordata > Actinopteri > Centrarchiformes > Percichthyidae > Maccullochella > Maccullochella peelii. The sequence continues at coordinate 36,937 of LKNJ01005685.1, forward strand.
TGTACCAAGTGTTCTAAAAACAGTCTCATATCAGCGTCACGGGAAATTCGATTTTCTGGCTTCAAAACTGCCAAAAAAAGAGAGTTTATCAGGAGTTCAACATATATATTCAACATAGTCAATCATAGTTTACACTTCACTCCCCTTGTTTAACTTGTCACAATGTCACATCCCAAAATGATTATTTGTGTTTTCTTTATGACTGTTTTTTCTTCAAAGTTAGCATGACATGCAGCTGGTTTCAGTCGTGCTTTAATCTTAACCCGGCAAGTTTCATGTTTTAAAACTAGAGTGCGGGACTTTTAAATATAAATGAACGTCCGTTACATTCAGGCCGCTGCCAAGATGAGTTCACACAGTGCTGATTCAGCCGATCACCTCCAGGTAAATCTCTCTGTATGTCGCGGTATACCAGAGTTTT
>LKNJ01005686.1:0-19966 GCA_002120245.1 Maccullochella peelii
TTGTGAAAATTAATATTTGTGTCATTCTCAAAACTTTTGACCATGGCTGTAGTCCAGTTGCATTTTGGTCTGTGCCCATTGGAAATTGAAAATAAGGTTTCAGACTAATGCGCATTTGTGAATTGGTCTGGCGATGTCAGGCTAGCACCAGGTGATAATAGGTATGTAATGGAAATTTGCTGTTACTATCCTGTTAACACATTACTATTGACCATATGTTTAACCTTGCATCTGTCACCCTTTTGTCCTGACCTTATTACGACTCCTGCTGCAGGTCATAAACCTCTGGCAGGAACTAATCAAGATAGCTAAGACAAGAAGTGTTAACACTGACCCTTTGATGTTCCACCATCAAGCTAGCCCAGAGAAGAGGTGTTAATACAGACCTCCTGGGGTTCACAGACATCCTGACCACCTGGCTAAACAAAGCACCCTTTTCCCCCTTTAAAAGATCTCACTCACACACAGTCAGGTCATCAGATGCTTGCAGACAGCAATGTGCTCACTCTGCAGCGCTGATCCTTTCTGGCCGGAAAGCTTATTAATAAATACCACAAAGACAGTTCTGTTTTGAGACTCATGATTTTCAGATTTCCGCCACAGGTATTAATGTTTTAGTCCTTTTATCAAGACTGGGTGAAGTATGGCTTTAGAGTTTGCTTAAAGACACTTTGACAGGACAGGACACATGACTGAACAACTAACTGCTGATGGGGATAAACTTCAGTCAACATCTCTGCCACTATGAGTAAAAAAATGTAATACTAACACTAATGGTTTTAGCAGTTCCAGGAGTCGGATTCAAGCTCCCATAAAATTATGTGTCTCCCTGTGACCTTAAGGTGGGTTCACATTTTCAAGCTTGAGTCAACCTGTAAATCAGAACCCCTCCTTCCTGAGCTAATTATAACCTATTGAGGCTGAGGACAAAACACTGATCTGGCCCGAGCACACACCAACACTGCGGACAGATTTACTGCTGCTCCAACACACTATGAAGGGAGTCAGTTCCGCCTCTAGTCTACTGAGACCTGAAGACAAAAGACTGACCTGAGACAAAGGATTTGGACAGTCCTCCTCCAGATTTACAGCACATCACGATGGATGCTCTGCGCCGAGGCTGACGCAGCTGTATATCTGCTGAGGATTTATGTGTCAGTGAGCTCAGGAATGACACACCCACTTAGGGAAGTGATGGAATGATGGGAGACAATGTCCAATGTGCCCGATTCATAAAAGTGTCTGCTCGCTCACACACTTGCAATCAAACGGCGGTGAAGGGCGATAGTGCTGATGTGTCGTATGCACACTAACATCTTTATACAAACACACAATATCATGATCACACCGATTCGACTCTGTCTCCCTTTCTGGACCTGACCTGATCAATTTCTGCTCCCGCGCTTACTCAATTTCACCGCTCCCCATCTCTAAAACTATCTGCACATTATGATCTCCCAAACACATTGCCCTATCTACTCCTTGCAACACACACACACCCCTCACAATGCAACGTTTTAGGGATGTGTCAATACCAACATAAGTGTCACCTATTGGGCGGAAATAACTTCTTGAATACACAATACCTTGGTTACTTTACATCCCCAGGTACACATTCACAAAGAGTACAGGCCCATAAAATATCCATTACTACTAACAGCAATAAATACACAAATCTGTCAAGCAAGACCGGTTAATAGACCTCTGCACGTGAAGGAAGTGACAAGCATCCAAATGAACAAATCAATACATAAGTTGAATCGTTGCAATAAAGTGCTGGTGATTTGCAGAACACATGAATAAAAGAAATGCCAGTTCTCTCAAAAGGAAAACCTGCTTCTCTTTAATCCTATTTCACTCATGACACCTGAGTAAATCGCTGCATGCCCTTTGTATTTCTGCAGTTACCTGTCTGTTACCAGGTTTTTGCAGGTTTTAAAAAGTCAAATATTAGACATTATAACAGCTTTTTAAAGCCACTGGGAATTAAATGAATTTTTTACCACCCACTGTTGTACCTGCAGGACACTAACGCTTAGTTTGTACAGACTGCTATTACTAAGAACAGTTACATGAATATTAGGATGGTTTCGATAGCACTTTAACCGATCCAAATCAAGTACGAATCTGCTTACTGAATTCAAATACTTATCAAATCGAATTTTTGCAAGTAACTACAGTTAAAACTGAAACACCTGTACTCATCTTTAGTTGGCAGAGGAGACAGAAACACTGGTTTTGCATGAAGGTTTAACTGGGACATTCTCCTGAAATTGATGATCACGATCAGCTCGATGATTTCTCTTGAGAAGAGCTTGAACACTGTTAAAAACACACTGTTCACTCACGATTGTAGAGTGGTGTCACAGAGAAATGTTTCTCTTCGCTCACAAACAATCAAGCACATTAACCAGAAAACAGGTTTCATTTTAGTGGAATAAACTTCAATGAACTACAGCTGATATAATCTGCTGCCAGTGACCTTTGTCATTTTAACCAGGGTAAGCGATGATCAGCAACAGTTAAAAATCAGAAGCCAGCCACCTGAACGTATTCCATACCTTAAATGGAATCAGCCATCGGAACGCTGAGCCCAAGTCTACGTTTCAATACTGTAAGATCAGACTTTGACCTTTCACTCATTGTGGTGATCTTCAAAAAGAAAGCCTGTTGTAAAAAACAATGCAAGTACCATGCATGACAGAGTATACAAGTAAAACCTTAAAAGTATGGTATCTCCAGGGCAGTGGATGTTAAAGAGTTAAGGAAAAATAAGAAAGTATGGCTGGCATAATACAGTGCTGCAGGGATGACGTATTTTTGTAGGCCAACCCGGAAGTTAGCGTCGCCCTGGTTCCCTTGACAGAAAGCCAATGGGATTTTTCCATTGGATTTTGGATTACTGCAGAAAATAAGCTCTGTGGCAACAAAAGTTTATGATACCAACAAGTTTTGTTCAGCAAGATAGTCTTCAAAAAGTTATTTTTTATCAAGCTTCCAACTTGTAATTTGGTTTCGTCTGCTTACCTCTTCTACAAAAGCCTTTGGGAAAGTTTGAGTTAGAACAGTTTGCAGTATAAACCCAACGAGGCTGTAAAGGCAGAACGAGTGAGTAGATGAGTTTCTGTGTTCGGCGTGATGACGTTTAATGTCCCCGACAACCTCTGCAGTCTCATTTAGCCACTTGTTAGCAACCACATTTTTAAGACACGTAAAAGCTTCAAAATTCACGAGTGGGGTATTTACTGACATATTTGATATTTGATTCTCAGCGCATAGTCTTCAGTATCTACTACTAGTAAAAACTAGCAACATGTTGTGTGATGTGTTTCCTGCAGCTCTACAAGGACCAGAGGAGGAGCAGTGAGAACGTTTCCCATAAGTCCTCAGACAGTGATGTCAGCGACGTGTCAGCCATCTCTCGAACCAGCAGTGCCTCTCGCATCAGTAGCACCAGCTACATGTCCATCCAGTCAGAGAGACCCCGGGGACGCTTCAGGTACACACACACACACACACACACACACTCATGTTACTTTGCTTTTTTGAGCGTTATTGCTTTTATCAAGTCATATGACGTAAGCTTAGTTTTGGGTGACATTATGTGATCGATGTTCAGCAGGGCCATGCGCGCAACGGGCCGCCACATGATGAAGAGCACCAGCATCAGTGGTGAGATCTACGGCATGGAGCACACCGACGGCAGCCAATCAGACACGGCGCTCGGGAGCCTGGGGGGCGGGATCAAGAAGCGGCGCTCGAGCCTCAGCCAACGTGTTGTCGCCATCCTGCCATCCAGACGCAGCCGGAGTACCTCGCAGCTCAGCCAGACAGGTCAGAGAACAGTCTGACTGGCAGACTGACAAAACCATCACACAAATGCACACAGAGAGAAAGAAACACACGGAAATAAACAAGATATCAATAGAAGATAACAATAGCAGGCCTACTTAGCCTACCTAGCCTAAACTACATGGCACCACCAACCATAGACCCTCACTGAAGGCCTTTACCGTTGCTGTGTGTATCATTTCATCCAAGAATCACCACCACAGTCATTTTAAGACACACGTGTAATTACTGTAAATAAATAATACCATCGCCAAGCAGACTGGCAGCCTCTCATGGCATCTAGTCTGTTTTATGCTGTGTGGGAAATCATTCATTCTTTGCCTTTGGCAGATGAAAAAAGCTAATATAAAATGTTTATCAGTAAAGCTGAAGCAGCTTGAAAGGCACTGTATGTAGAGTTTTTGATGTGATCATAGCATCTTTCAGATCATTCTGATGGCATGAGTTTTTGTTGATAGAAAAATTAGACAAACCTAGGGGATAGCAGTGGCTCAGCCACAGTCAGCTGAAGTGTCTTTTTCCGATACTACCATTTGGGGGGGCGTCAAAGTCGGACATTTTCAAATTCTACACATACGGGCTTTAAAGAGTAACAACAGCAGAGTTTCACTGCCATGTGTGGTTGAAAGTTTCAAGTGTGTTGCACCTCTGACCACACAATCATTACACAAACAAACTGTTCTGATAGTCTGGGACAAAAGCACGCACACACACACACACACACACACACACACACACACACACACACACATGCACATGCACATGCACATAGAGAGTTCAATGCAAATCCTCTAGCTCACTAACACTGTAACACACTTTGATCATTTTACCAGTGCATCTAGTGTTGCTGTTTTCTGATGCTGTTGTTTATTGGCTTTGTTGTTGTTGTGTGTGTTATTTCAGAGGCGGCGGGTAAGGCGGCGGACAGACAGAAAGGTAAAGCGATAGTTAGACAGATAGACAGGCAATTTGAAAGGAAAGCAGTCAGACACTGTAAGACAGGAAGAAAGGTGAACTGTGACAAATATCACTTTACGTCAGGTGATGCTCATGAGGACTCATTTGTGCCATAAAGGTGCATTGTTGGTGCATGATAAACCAAGCATGGTATTATATTATATAGCAGGAGGGTTATTTAGAGGGTTAAATACATCATGTAGCAGCTGTTGTATGGTGTAACTTCTCTGATGTTTTTCTAATTGCATCGAGACATGGTAAAGAATAAGCTCATTAATAAAGCATCACAGATGAGTCACAGATGCAGACAGAATAGACCAAACTGAGGCAGACAGGGGACCACAGAGACAGAGTGATAGTGAGGGAGAGTCGCAGAGTAGCTCTGTAGGACAGAGAAAAGTACCCAGCACCTCCAGCCCTTCCTGAACTCTGTCTCCGGCACGCTTCCTTACGCCACCCTCTTCTGTCACCATTGTGTTAAAAGGCTGGTTCAGTTCTACGAGAGGCCTGGCTGAGTCATAAATCATTTGATTGTTAAAAACGCACATGCCATATCTGCCTTTTAATTTCCACTACTTTCATTTCACTAACAAAAAGAAATAAAATCTGACTCTATATTTGCATGTCGTTATCCAAAACACTGATATTCTTTTGGGGTGGACTGAAAGGACATCACGTGTTTATGATAACCGCAGGCTTTTAAAAAGAGCTGAACTCCTCCTTTAAGTCTGGATGTACTTCATCCCTCCGAGTTTTACCTTTATATCCCTGCCAAACATTCAAGACTGGGGTGGACTGACTAAGGCTGTATTCAGACCAAATCAGGCGTGGCAGCGATTAGCGCAGGGTTGTGCGGTGGTGTGGGAGTGTCACAACTTCCATGCAGTCCCCACCACTGCAGCCTAAACACACTACCCACGTTCAAATGAATGGGAGGACCGGTGTTTTCTGAATGCAGCCTAAGCCATGTTATCTTCCTGCAGTGACCTCATCACCTAAATAACAATAGATATTCCTTCCTATTTTCCAAAAATGATATGTGACTTTCTACACAAAACCTTTTTCTAGCATCTTGAAGCTCGCCATGTATTTGTTTTGCAGAGAAATTATGTTTTGAGAAGTTGTTGAGGTCACCGTGGTATATTAATTTGCATGGGATGGCCTGCATATTGATAAACCTCAGCCTATAGTTATCAGGCTTGTCAGAGTTACAACCTTGAATTGATGCAAAAAAAACCCCTCTAAGAACCTGTAACCTAGTATTATATTCCTGCCTGATAACTGTTAACAGCTTGGTTAAAATGGCACTTGCAAAATCTAATTGTTTAACACCTCTTTTCTGTGTTTTCCACAGAGGCGTCAGCAGGTAAGAAGGGGGCTAAGGCTGGCAGCAGCAGCATCCAGAGAAGCGTGGAGACGGGCATGGCAGTGGAGTTTCCACGGGGAGGGTCCACCATGAACCGGCAGGCCAGCAGAGAGTCGACTGACGGCAGCATGAACAGCTACAGCTCTGAGGGGAAGTACGTGCACACTAAAGGATAGAACTACATGCGAACACAGAATGTGTGTTGTGTGGACTATATGTGCCGTGTACTATGAGCGCATTGCGAGAACTTCACAAAGAAAATGTAACATGTCTTTAGATGGGGGATCTACCACGATGACAGCTATGATGGCATTTTAACGACATTGAAAACAGGAACATGACAAAAGCAAGAAGAATTACTATCTAACTAGTAATCTCAGGAAGGATTGTGGCAGTGCTTGTGCATGGGAGCTCTGACTTTGGTACCATTATAATAAGTTCAATAAGGATATTATGACGTCTTATACTCACAAGGAAGATAGTGTTTTAAAGGCTAAGCTACAATTCATGACAGAAATATGACTTTCTATGATGAGCTTCTGTAGACCTCTCTTATGCTTCATCTGTTGTTTTCTTGCGGGTAAACAGTCACTTTAAGGTACAAGGGCATGCTGCTTCCATATTTTTAGCTAGGCAAATGGCGTGGCTCTAGCGATGGTCTCTCTACCACTATTGGATGGACTGCCATGAAATTCAGTACTGGCATTAATGTTCCCCTGAATTGTAATAACTTTGGTGATCCTCTGACTTCTCATCTAGCGCCATCATCAGGCAAAAATGTTGATTTAATGTTTGGTTTATTACCAAGTACATGCTAAAGTTTAGCATGGATTTGGTGATTAGGTCATATTTGGAGTGTCCTTAGTTTAACAGTTAAACTAAGGACACTCCCATCAGCCTCAGCTGCTTTGTGCTTAGTGCTAATTAGCAAATGTTAGCATGCTAACATGCTAAACTAAGATGGTGAACATTGTATGCATTGTCATCGTGCGCATGTTAGCATGCTGACGTTAGCATTTAGCTCGAAGCACCGTGGTGCCTAAATGTAACCTCGCAGAGCTGCTAGCATGGCTGTAGACTCTTACAGGGTATCTACACAAAAAGTGTTTCAGCTGAGTTTTTCAGCTTTCCATCTCACACGAGCGTCTTGATAGAACAGATACGCTTCATTTTAGTCAATCCACCTTTCTACACAGACCACGTAACAGCACATGCTTCACTCGCACTATATGCAATTTGATGCATATTTTCGCACTTCAAGTGTATTTTCTTCTGTTTTTCTTTTGTTGGTCTTGCTCACTTCAAAATCCTGTTGTCTCTTACTATTGTTAGTATTAAAAAGCTATTATAGAGACCCATGCATGTATGGGGTGACAATAATGTTTGTTTTCCCAAACTTATAATTGTACCCTTATTGCATCTAGTATGTGTTCTGAATGGTGATGTGGGAACTGTTGAATAACTTGTGCGTGTGCATGTGTCAGTCTGATCTTCTCAGGTATGCGGTTGGGTGCTGACAGTCAGTTCAGTGACTTTCTAGATGGTTTAGGCCCTGGTCAGCTGGTTGGCCGCCAAACACTGGCAACACCTGCCATGGGTGAGTGATGGCTCCATCAAATCCACTGCACATTCCATCACCCCAAATGTCTATATTTGTAATGTAAACAAGAACTACAACTATTAGGTTCTATTTTTCTCTGTGGTTTGTGTATGTCTTTGCATATGTCTCCAGGTGATGTTCAGATTGGTTTGATGGATAAGAAAGGTCAGCTGGAGGTGGAGGTGATCAGGGCACGAGGCCTTACGCCCAAATCAGGCTCCAAATCCCTCCCAGGTAACACCCACACACAAACCTTAAATACAGCACTTCTGCCTGATGCCTGAATATCAAAGTCAAACACATGCACAACCCAACAAAGTTTCTCCCTCCTTCTGCTTTTCCCATCTCTCTTTTTTTAATCCCCCCCCCACCTCCATCATTCTATCTGTCCTCCCTCTTTTTGCCCATCCCTCTATCCCCAGCCCCCTATGTCAAGGTGTACCTGCTGGATAGTGGAAGTTGTAAAGCCAAAAAGAAAACCAAGATTGCACGAAAGACCCTGGAGCCGCTCTACCAGCAGCACCTGCTCTTTGATGAGAGTCCCCAGGGCAAGGTGCTTCAGGTAATCTTCTGTGTGTGTGGGAGGGTGTACCTAGTAACACGCTAATCTCAAACAGACTGAACGACCAACCATTGTAATGAGAAAGTCCATAAAAGATTTAAATGAAAACGTATTTTGATTAATGTCATTGTTACGAAAAGACAGGAATGAGGAAATTAGATGGTTGTTTAAGGGCACGGGGAAGCTTGGGCTGGCGGATGGAAACCAGGGCTAAGGCTGGGGCTGCGGCTGGGGCTGGGGAGCCAGGGCTAGGCCAGCATCTTAGGGAGACACAGGATGGGAGGTAGAGGGCGTGGCAGGTGACGTCGCAGGAGCGGATGTAACAGTCATGCAATAGAGAAAGCTTTTAGATCATGGTTTAACAGAAAATGACCACATTATAGTGTAATTGTCTTTATGACTTGAGTATTTAGACTTGAACAGTCTAGTGAACAGTCCAGTGAGAACTGGTTTAGACATGACTCCCTAAAGACTTGACTTTGGACTTTGCACACATCTTGAATATTGAATTATTAACCCTATGCATTAAAATAACTTTATCTCAACTATGTACAAGGGAAACTGCCATGCCATTGTAATTGCCAACATTCAGAGACCTGAAAGACTTGCAACTGGCTTGCAATTTGCTCATGAAGATTTATGACTTGTTTGGATTTGCACTCAAGGACTTGACTTAGGCTTGTTTTAATGACTCAACATGTCTTGAATTATTTGAGACTTGACTTGGACTCATCTCGAATGACATGACATTGACTTGGACTTGTCTCCAATGATTTGAGACTTGACTAGGACTTGTCTTGAAATATTTGAAACTTGACTTGGATTTCTCTCAAATGACTTCAAACTTGACTGCGTTGTCTTGAAGGACTTTTGGTTTGACTAGAACTTCTTTCAAAATACTTTAAATTTGACCGGGACTTATAATGATTATTTCAGACCTAAGTTGGATTTGTTTTGAGGACTCGAGACTTGACTTGGACTTGTTTCATATGGCTTAAGACTTGACCTGGACTCAAAACACTTACAAACAGCTCTGCATTGTTGACTTTGAGAATGTCCATTTGCCTGGCCTAAAAGCCTTAACTAGGCATTACGTTTAGCTTTGAAGCCTTGAGTCAGGTCGTTCTGAAGCCTAGGAGCCCTCATGGCTGCCTTTATGTGTTAAGAAATGATTCATAACCATAGTGGTAATGTGTATTTCTTCCACCAGCTCAGTGCTTACTAGTTTAACTAATCTCCACCATTCTCTCCTCTAGGTGATAGTATGGGGCGACTATGGACGATTGGACCACAAATGTTTCATGGGTGTAGCACAGATCCTATTGGAGGAGCTGGACCTCTCAAGCACGGTGATTGGCTGGTACAAACTGTTTCCGCCATCCTCATTGGTGGACCCTACATTAGCTCCGCTCACGCGGCTGGCGTCTCAGACGTCATTGGACAGCTCAGGACCGCCACCGGGTGTTCGGTCCTAGTGACCGAATGGCGACCGCAAACCCCCCAATATCCCTTAAATGACAAAATAATGGACCACAGCTATTGGACCAGAACTGAGCAGAGGGCAAGTACACAACGAGATGACAACGAGAAGCCCTCGGTCAACCAATGAAAAGCCAGACGGAGCGACAGGGAATAAGAGAGAGAAAGAGAGAGAGGGAGAGACAGAACTAGCCAATCAAAGCTTAGCTGGAGTCTGACAATCACGTCTCACACCTTCCCTTTTCCTCCTCTGTATGCCTTTTTCTTTTCAAAGCTTTGCTTTCTTTGTTTTTTCCTCTGAGCTGCAGCAGTGGAGGTTTCTGTCCAACATTCTTCACTTCTCTCTACTGTTTTTCTTTCTTTCTGTTCTCCTTACTTTCTTGTGCAGCCCCTATCAGAGCACCCGATCCAAGTGGAGTCTTCCACCTAGTAGCCCTTCAGCCAACCATAGTAGAGCTTACTGCAAGGCCACAGGAATGAATGGTATAAACAGTGTCTGGGAGTTAGTAGGCAGCAAAGTGAGGCAACTTCGTGCACGTCACGTAGAGGTTAGCTGTTGTCTCTGCCGGTGTTACCGCGGTAACATTGTCGTCGTAAATGAGCACGAGGGGCAGCGGTTTGGCATGGTTTGGTGACCTCTTTAGGTGAAGGGAGCCTGCACACGCACGTGCACATTCTTAGCCTTGTTGTGGTACATGAAAGCAAGCACAAGAAAAGCTTGACTCCTTTATTTGGACGGAGGCAAACAAAACGTTTTGCTCTTTGTCTAAACAAAGAGGAGAGGAAATAGAGGCCAAATTGACTATTTGCTTTTTATTTTTTTCATTTGGAATCTTTTTTTTGTTTTTGTTCAGAATGGCACCATAAGGTGCAGACTCCCTCTGTGTTCGTGTATGTTTGGTTTTCGAGCGGTGGTGCGCCAAAGGCCGATGATAAAGGTCAGGTCACATTCACCCAAGCACCCTTTGCCCCGACCCCTCAAACTCCTCCTGTAGGAGGGAGCAGCATGACTCGGGGATGCCCCGCCCCAGCCCCAAGCTGCATGCACGTTTCTTTTGTTCTGTTTGTTTGGTTTTTTGTTTTGTTCTCTACTTTTTTGTAAAATAGAAGACGAGACAAATGAACGAACAATTCTCAAAAAAACAAATACAGAAAAAAAGACTAGACTATGTGTGTTAGTTCCACATACTTTTAGGCCAGCTTGTATGTTGCATGTTCTTGTACAGTTTGCTCGTACTGAATATGAATACAAACCGAGAAAAGCCAAGCCATCCCCGCCCCCTAACAGGAGCAGACCAATAGGGGGGGGGAAATCAACTCCACCCAGGCCACGCCTACCACTTTGGGTCTAAATATACATATTAGGAAGTCTCCGGAAAAAAAGTTCTCTTTGTTTCAGTTTTTTCTTTGAACCCTTTGAACAACAGTGCTGTTCTGTAGTACTGAGCATACTCGAGCCCCTGGCGTATCTGAGGGTGTAGGTGTCTAAACAGTAGTTTAAGACAGAGATAGAGAATGTGTGTATAACAGCTAAATGTATATGAAGTATCATTATGAGTTTGACAGAAATTATAAAGATATAGATATATGAATATAAAAAAGAGTATCTGACTGTACACCCGTCACCAACACACACACATGCACACCATTTACATACAAACCAGGATGAGCGGCTTGAACTTAAGTTATGAACAAACAAAACATCGCTGACACACAAACATTCCTGGTCTTGTTGAAGGGAATTTGCGTCCTGTGGATGTGCTCGAGCCGCTGAGCGGTACTGAGCCGCAAGGGGGCGCTAATAGGCCTTTATTTTTGTCCCGGTTGCAGAAAAACAAGCAGAACCAATTGGAACAAGACTTACTTTCTTCTCCCTGAATCCCTTTCCCCGTTTATGACTATTGGTTTGGACTGGACTACTAAAGCCAATGAGAAATCTGATTTTGCAGACATATTTTGCGGATGTTTCTGTTGAAACCCTTGGCGGTGTGGCCGACTGCCCTTTCCTTTGTCAGTATTACTCCAGGAATACTGATTGTTTACAGCCCATGGCTCCCCACTCCCAAACCACGATTTTAGACGAAAGACTAAGTATTCACTGCAACAGTTCTTGTTTGTATAACAGATGTGGCTCTACTGATGTGTATGTTTTATATTCAAGAGTTCATTTTTATTATTTACAAATAAAAGACTGTGTGGAAGAAGATCATGGCTTTTTTCGAACGGAGTGGTCTCCAATTATTGTGAAGCAGCCAACTTCAGCACCTTATTTAACATGGTGAGAGAGACTGTGACAGTTTATTTTTCACTGGTGCAAATACACAGAGAGAGCCAGAGCAACCATTATATAAAAAATGTACTTTCCTTATTCCAGCTTTTTCTTGGATCCAGCAAATTCCTGGCTGAAGTTAAGAGAGGAGCTGCTGTGGAAAAAAAGGTTTGTAAAAATGGCTGTCTACTGCCCCCCTGTGGTGTCACTAGGGATGAATATCATTTTAAAAAGACGTTCTGATACAGTGTTATTTCACTCTATACAGCTATTTCTCAGGCCAGGAAACCAGATCTTGACAAAGAATATGCTAAAGTTTAAAACTGTATAGAGAAATGTATATTTTTCAGACATATGTTTTCTAATAGTTCAGCACACAGCAGTGGAACCAGTACAGAGGAACAAAGTACACCAAATATAATTTTGTTGGCTCACATTGCCTGTTTTTATTTCTGTCATAGAACTGATAAAAGGACAAATTACCTCTAACTGACAATCATATAAAGCACTGACTGACACATGGTGAATACCAACATAGTGCAATATATACACACATCACTACAGAATAACAGTCCTCCTCAGGCTCATGAATGGTCACGTTATTAGAGTTAACAGATATTTCATCTGTCATCTGGGACTCCCAACTCATTAACTGCCTAACAGAACTTGACGCAGGGATAAAAGTGATGGACTTCATCTTCATCCCAACATATTTTCTTTAGGATAGTTGCAAAAAAGTTTATTTTTTGTTTTGCAAGTGCATATTAGAACAGTAGAAAACAGACCTACATATTTAGCAGCCAGGTGAACCACAGAACACACACAGAAGTGAACATTAGTTACATTAAACATTATATATATCCAGTATATATATATATTGTGATGTCTTGAGAGGTTGGGAGCTTTTCTCTTGGAGCTTTTGAGGTGTGCGTGCAGGAAATGAAGACAGTAAAGCGCTGTTTTCCAACTTAAAATCAGTGTATTCAGTCTTCTCATAACAGGTCAACTACATTCGTGCAGACAGAAGGTAAGCAACACCAAAATAGGTATTTAAATACCTCTCTACACACCTCAGTCATTGTCTCTTTTCTACATACACTGTTTTCCTTCAGCGTATATGGTTCAGCTGGGCAGCTGACTATGGGTTTTCTAGTCTTTTAATGGATTCCATGATGGTTTGTAGTCCTTGTTGTATCCACCGGGAGGGAATGTATCTCCCTTCTATGACACTACCTCTCTTGACATCACATTATATATATATAAAACATTTAATAAAAATATGTAAAACATATGATAAAACCCGCCACCGAAGTGCAGTGACAGCAGCTCTTTGGTACTCTGAATGTCCAGAGGAGTGACATCTTAAGCTCTTTAGTGCCATCTTGTGGTGAGTTTAGTGAACTGAATGAGTTTGTAAAACCAATGGAAGTGTTCAATACTCTTTCTCATTCCCCCTCTCAGCTTCAGCTTGTTTTACAGGTATGACAGGTGAGTACATTGTGGTGTTGACAAACCATTTAGAGAGAAAAACAATGAATACATAAATAAAGGAAATGGCAATTAGGACAATAAAGTCTAAAAACGGATAATTGAATCACAAAAGGTTCAGGATGTGCAAAAAAGCAGCCTTTCCTGCAATTGTATGTATAGTATCATGTAGAGTACTGTATGTGTTGTTTTTGTAAAAGTATTCATGGTAGTAAATAAGAGCTACTAATCCTTCAAAATAAAAGCAGGCACCTTAGTCATTGCATGCGACCAAGGCTGATGTCATGGAATAACTGGAAATCATGGAACTCGTCATCCTTCTGGGAATGACTTTGCCAGTGTAAGTGATCATCATAATCATCATATTTTTTTAACAATATGAAAAAAGATTATATTTATTTTTTAAGTCTCCCATTCTCATATAATCTGTATCAGATCAAGGTTTACATCTGTGGGTGGACTGAAATGTTCACACCTGCTGGCTCCTTTGGACGCTGCTTTTTTAAAGTTCATTTCATCACAAGCCATGGGTGGATTACCGGACGGGCCTACCGGGCTCAGGCCCAGGGACCCAAGGACCCAGGGGGCCCCTAAGCCAGAGCCTCTGCGTGAAGTCGCTGTTATTAACTATTTTTTGTCGCAGAGTCAAAGGGCTTAGTCATTCATGTCAACAGCACAGCCCCAAAAAGTCCTACTGAAAAACTGAAAGAATAGCCAACACATTCACTTTGAAGATGTCACAAGAAAGAAACCATCATGATACATTTTTAGTGAATTAACTCTGTGGGGAGAAAATTTTACACATCCATGCCCAGGGGCCCATTGTCTCATAATCCATCTATGTCACAAGTCACTTTGGGTGGCTGGCAAACTCTGAACTCCGAACTGAGCTGTGATATAATCCAGAAATGCATCAATAAGCCACTGAGGTCATCTCTTCTCCTGAGTTCATCCTCTGTTTACACATCAGTCAGAGAATGACTGAGTGATTGAGACAAGTATCCTGATTCATGATCTAATCTATAAATGATTTGGGGATATTTTGTTGACTTAAACTGATTGGTGTTTTATTAAATCGGAGATATCAACCAATTCTGACATAGATCACTCTCTCAGTTCCAGCAGAGCGACTGATGTTTCAAAATAATTGTTGTCCCTGGTGAATAAAATCATGGGGAATGGAACTGAGTTTTTCCCAGACACTGACAACACTTGGGTCAACATCACTTGTTAAGTCCCCAGTCATTCAAAACTTTTCCAAAATACTAAACGACCCCTAAATCCATCATTCGGTAAGATCTGATCTCCCAAACCTGCCATGTTTCTGTTGTCTGTCACCCAAAATAATGGCAAAATAATTCAGATTATGCTGAGGAACCTACAGAAACCCCACTTTGAAATATTCCCATATAGTCTAACAGTGTGTGTGGTACCTATTGTCATTCTTGACCAATATACTGAGGGCTTTAAGCATTCCACTGGCCACAAATAGTTCTTCTTATTTTCTATGATATCATTTAGTGTTCTTATAGGGGGGGTTATAGTCAGGAATAAGTTATAGTGATCTTATTCATGGTGCTTTTTATAACCGAAATTTAGAACAAAATGTCTTGTAACTGCAGCCAGACTCTTACAAAAAAGAGACATTTACAAAACCTTCACTGCGGCCTCTTTGCATTGGTTTGCAGCAGATTTGAAGCTTTTACTCATCGCCTTTAAAGCACTTCGTCCGTGGTCTGGCTCCAGCAATGCATTAGTGAGCCTTTGTGCCCACACAGTACCTGATCCTCAGATCCTGCAGCAAAACTCTGCTAGCAATCCTCCGATGAAGACTTAAAGGGAGATTTGTGCATTTGCTGTCAGAGCTCCCAATCTCTGGAACAGCCTTCTCTCTCAGTGACTTCCTTTAAATCGCTACTCTTTTTTTTTTTTTTTCCTTTCTTTTTTTTAATAAACTTGCATTTCTGTGCGCTGTCTCTTTTGACTTATCTTTTGTTTTGTCCCAATTATTTCTCTTATAACTGTATTTTGAAAAGTGCAAAGTTCGGGAGTCACATGAGATTAGTCAGTCAGTTCTTTCTGGTGAAGTGACGCCGCGGGTTAACAGGCACACTGAAACAGAAGGGTGTCATGTCAGATTAGAGTTGTTATGTCTCCCCCCACACCCCCACTCCCCCCTCGGTGTTAATGGTTTGAAAGGCCCCCTGGTTTGGCTGTGTGGCAGGCAGCGCTTCAGAGCCCATTAGAAGCTCGCTGCCGTGATAGCAGTCATTACCGCAGTATTCCCCCGCACGGCCCGCACCGCCCCTCACCGCCGCTTAATCTAATTAGATAGCCGGGCTCCTGCCTTTTGGGGTGGTGTGTGTGTGTGTGTGTGTGTGTGTGTGTGTGTGTGTGTGTGTGTGTGTGTGTGGGGTGGGGGGGTTCCTCTATTGATATTCATTAAAAATACATGATTTATCACTAAGCTCTCCGAGGTGCGGCCCGCTCACACTGCGGCCCGCTGGAAAACACGCGCAGCGCCGAGATCTACTGAATCCAACTTCATCTCTCTGCTGCGGAATTATTGGACTGGATTAATAATCCTTGTAGCCTAGACTCAATATTTACACTATTTAATATTACACCAATTATAGCGTGGATAGCGAAGTTGTTTCTGCCACTATTGGCATTATTAGGGATGTGAAAACCCTGCGGATAATAACTATAATAATAATAAAAATAATAATAATAATAATGGGCCCAATATTAATCATAATAATACTAGACAATTAGTCGTGAAATATTGTAAAGAATGTTATACGAATTAGGAAATCAGCTCGACATATTTTTACAGATTTATTCTTGAGAATTTTCAGACTAGAAGCAATACATAAATGAATAAATAAATGTCGTATTTCCCACCAAGTCATTTTACCCTGAAGCTTCCATGAAGATCTGTTTTGCCCTACGATAACGCTTTGGGAAGAGTGACGCTGAAAGCTGGGTACAACATTTTTTTTTTTAAACGATCTCTTTTATTCCATTAAACGGACAAGAAAGAAAGAGAAGAGGGGATGGCTCCTGAGGATTTTAGGATTCCACTCAACACAAACCCTGACGTTTGAATTTGAGAATTCTTGTTTTCTCGCGGTATAATCCGACCCATAAATCCTGACACAATTTATATATTTCTTTCTGTTTTCATTCACAAATGCAGCCCCGTTTTTCTTCACTCTGTATTCAACACAAATGACCTCCGAGCTGATGTTCATTTGGCAGGTTTTAATGATTATTTCAAATATTGTAGACCAATTTATCGAATTTGAATTCCTAAATCAAACCCTTTACATCCACCCTGAAGCTCAGTTTGATGCTGCGGGCCCTCGGCGGCAGCGGCTTCAGCCTGTAGGGGCCCCCTTTTACATTTCCCTGCGCTCTTACATTGGCCGCATTTGGACACTAGAGGGAGCTAGAGTCCGTGTTTGGAGATGTTGAGGCATGAAAGTCAGCTAGACAAGAACTGGTGGAGCTTTAGATTTTTTAACGGGAGTCTTTATCTCTTATTTTATAGATTATGGGGCCATAAGATGAGTTCATTCACTCCAAAATACAACGGTCCACCAACTGGCCCCTGGCTCGGTTCAAGTGGGCGCTCTGCTGATGTTTCCTTAAGCAACAAAAGGAGCGTGTCAGAGAAACCTGCGTGCCTTTATCCTCTGTTTAGAGTAAATCACACGTGGATTTTATCATTAAAACTGCAGTTAATTTGCCACCATCCATACAAGTCTGCATCTTTTTGTACATTCGTAGTTTATTAGAGTGTCAGTTTTGCATTTTGATCCAAATTCTGTTCCACAAACTTTTCCTTCCTCATTTTACAAACAACAGCACTTAGACTGTATAGGCTACTTGCCGTTATTTTGGATAACTAGTCAACACGGATGCAGCTTTCACCATCAAACGTCCATCAGTCAAACCTGAAACCATCAGTAACTGATGTGTTAAAGAACATCTCAACATCACCAACATAAATAGGCCCCTCCAGACCACTATACTCTCACATCTCCTGCCTTTATAGACCCTATAGCTATAGGCTCCTCTCAGAACAGGAAAGCGCTCCGCTGTCCCAAGAGTACCATTCCCCTCCCGTCATTCATCTTCATAACAACCCGTTTAGTGTAAAATTAACAACGACTTAACTACGGCGGCCATAAACACGTCCGCGCATTACAGGCGGATGGATGGATGTGGATTGTGTGGTGGTGGTGGTGGTGGTGGTGGTGGATGGTTGGAGAGGGGAATGTGCACGGTGCATGAATCTCCACAGACACCGGACCGGACCCTGTGTAGTCTGCAGCAGGTGTTTGTGGTCTGGGGCCCTCCGGGGGTTCTTTGGAGGTTTTCCAATTGGTCCCAATGCAGCAAAATGAGAGATTTTTACAGTTGTGTCAGTCTCTTAATGTAAAGAACTGCCTCTGCTCAATGAGATACATATCCGGTGAAAACATGAGTAATTTGACTGAAATACTCTGAGTCACACGTTGTACAGAAGAAGAAGGGATGAGGGGGTGTAAGGATATGGGGGGGGGGGCTGTGTGATAATTTGGTCTATAGCCGTGTAATCCAGCCTGATTTCATCTAATACCACCGGCCAGACGCAACGGCGTGCGCGCACATCCCCAGATGTGCTAACGGCACGTCGTGAAATCCACCCCGCTCCCTTTATTGTAAAGCTTTTGGAATGGAAGGGTGGTGGTGTACAGGGTATGTGTGTGTGTGTATATATATACATATATATATATATATATATATATATATATATATATGGGGATGTGTGTGTGTACCAGAGCCAGGAAATTCCTCCGCATAAAGCCAGGGACTAGATTTAACAGGGATTTGGATTCCCATTGGAAAAAAAAAACATATGAAAACCGAAAAACTAGAAAAGTGTATTTTTGTCACAGCACTGCACATGTTTTGCAAGAATTACTTGTCAACAATTTTATTTTTCGAATCTTATTTTTTGTGATTTTAATCGTAAAACATAAACTATTAGTTTAGCCATAACTCCAGTTGAATAACAGAATAAACAGGTGCATATCAACTGAGTATAAAGGCCTAACAATTAATCATACATTTCGTGGCATCAAAGTGGGGCCACGCTGAATCCCGCTGAGGATTTACTAAATTACATAAAACTAATATTAAGTTTAGTTCAAGTAGGTTTGGTGGTGTAAGAGCACCTAAAACAATTTAAAGCGTTACCTTTTATAGCGTACGGTATGTAAATTCACGAGTCAAAAGTATAAATGATTTTGGAGTTGAATTTAGTCAGTGAATGCTTTGCTTACATTGATCACAGACATCAGA
Source organism: Maccullochella peelii (assembly GCA_002120245.1). Classification (NCBI taxonomy): domain Eukaryota; kingdom Metazoa; phylum Chordata; class Actinopteri; order Centrarchiformes; family Percichthyidae; genus Maccullochella; species Maccullochella peelii. Next base: position 18,926 of record LKNJ01005686.1, read on the forward strand.
TCCTTTAATTTAAAAAAAACATTGATTTTGACCGTTAGGCCCCATCCACCGCAGGCTGAACGCATTTGATGTAGCCTTTTAATCCTGACTTTGTATATAACGCCGGTAATGTCAGTTTACGCTGCGCGTCTTTACGCACGGTTTTGGGAAATTATGACAAAAGCAACAAAAGCAGCGGCTGGAGAGAGAGAGAGAGAGAGAGAGAGAGAGAGAGAAATTAAGGTATGAAGAGGAGCATGGAAACTAGGGAGGGGGTATTGTGTGCGGGGTTGGAGCTGATTTATCTCAGGAGCCCCCCGGTCATTTCCATATATTGAAATGCGCCCCCAGTCACTCAATTTCCCCGGAGCTGTCGTGCGTGCAGGGAAGGCGCGCATGTGACCACCGCCGGTCTGATGCCATGTAGTCTCTCTGCTCTTTTCACGCTCCTTACAAAGCTTAAATCCCCCCCCCCCCCGTCCTCCTCCTTCCTCCCCGGTTTATGAACCATCATCAAAGTACGCCGCTGTCCATTCACTGCAGATATGCACTGAATATATAGGCTGATGAAAGTTGTAGCCGCCTTAACAAGCGAATAAAAGTGCTGAATAAGAGAAACAAAGTTAAAGATGGCAGAGCGTGGCCTACATATGGCGCAGGAAATATACTGCTATATCACTTTTTATCTTAACACACACCTGAATGCGGCCTGCGGCTTCCGAATGAATTCCAGGTGACTCGTGCTATTTTTAAATTAGGAAATAAAAGATATGGAACTCGGTGACATATGCACAATGCACACATACACGCAAACATGCTCCCAGGCCCTGCTTCTTCCATGCGTGCAGAGTGCTGCTGTTCCGCCACAGCATTAAGCATGTAGTCTGACTGATGTATGACGGTACCGGCGACGCGCTGCCATTTACATATAGAGATTCCCCTGCGCGCTCCCTCAGTCCGAGCAGCTCCACGGGCTTTGATCAATTTCCCGCCTTGAATTGGAGTGTGTATGAGTGTGTGTGTGTGTGTGTGTGTGTGTGTGTGTGTGTGTGTGTGTGTGTG
>LKNJ01005687.1:0-21839 GCA_002120245.1 Maccullochella peelii
TGAAATGTGCTATATAAATAAAGCTGCCTTGCCTTGCCTTTGAAATGTCATATACTTCTTCATTAAAAATGCAGAATCTATAAATATAAGTTCAACTGCTGGATAACAGGTGTTTCCTGCTTCACTGTAAAGTCCACTCTCTGTTTATGCACACTGGAGGCTTTAAGTTTCCACATCACACTTCTGCAAGTTGAATATTGGACCAGGAGCACATAGAAACTTTCCACTTTCAGCAGATGAATGCGAAAACATCCTTCTGGTGTCAAAGTCTGCACATACATTCTGTACAGTGAAGCTCAAACATTCAATTGTAGGAACAAGAAGAAAAATATTTGAGTGGAGGGAAACTTTAAGAGTTTTTAACTAGTTAATTGTACTTTTTTTGTGGAAAAACCATATCAGACACAAATTATTTTTCCAAGCAGAATATTTTTATATGTATTGAATCATGTCTGGAGGGGATGTTTAAATATTTGATGCAACCTGACAATGCAAGAGTCTTCTTCTCATGAAAGTGCTGGAAAAATAGATATAGATCTTCTCTGTTTCCACACATGTTCATATCTTCCTGTTGGATGCAGATGTTTAATGTAAGCTCACAAAGCCTCATCGCCGTTTCTTACCTAGAGGTTCAAATGCCTATTAGGTTGCTAGAAATGTTATGCCCTTAACTGGCTCATCTCGGTGTAAAAAGCCTATCCTTGTGGATGTTTACCTACTAAACAGCCCTACCTTATAGACGGCCTCCCTGATGTTAACATGATAAATACTCTTTTAAAGCCACATTAAACTGCATCATTTCATGCTGGCTGGCTCAAAGTTGCATATATCATACTTAATGGAGTCATAGGATCCCATGCAATATTCATGAGCTCCTCTCACATTCAGCCAGCTTTATCAAAATACGCTGAGCAAAATTTTAAAATACCTTCTCTCTCTCTCTCTCTCTCTCTCTCTCTCTCTCTCTGCCAGTTGTTTTTGGGTGATCAGCTTTTGGGTGATCTTGGCTCATCGCGTTGATTTAAGGTCAGTGGCTGATGACCGTATTCTAGTGAGTTATTGAGTTATCTTGTGTCCTAAAGCTACATTCATAATGAAGGTTCAGAAGACAGAGAGATTAGGTAAATTTCTTAATATATTTCCCTTAACAGGACATTCAGGGCCAGATTCACTGCAGCTTTTGTTGTATTTTTCAAGCCAGAGCAGCACCAGGCTGGAGTCACAGTTTGTACGTAATTTGTGTGAGAGTCTGTAAGGTACACCTCTCTCCTCATCGCATGTGCATTTAAGGGAAGAACACGCAAATAACAGGAGGAGACATGTTAATAGAGGTTGAATATATATTCCGCTGGATTTAGGTCACGCTATTTGCGACTGTCAGTTTTGCAGGGGGGATAAGGAGCCGTAAACACAGTGCAGATGGGATGTACAGGAGCCGCATGGAAGATTGTAGTGGGAAAAGAAACATGCATTAAAAACAGGTCTGTATATAACTAAAGATTAGAAACAAAAATTCAGCAATTAGGCTTTATTAATGAACAAAATATCTTATTACTGTAACACAAACGAATAGTGGACAGGTGTTGAGGCTTGTGTTCATTAAACTTTAATTTGAACTTGACCATCAATGAACCGTAAGAACATGCTTCTCTCTTCTCTCTTATTTCCAAAGTGGTGCTGATCGTTTCTTCATGGAAATTTGGAAACAAATGCAGTCTGTCCTGTGTTATTGGTAGTTTGCTAGGCTCTGAGAAAAATGGAAAGTGATCTGGTAGTGTTTGCGACAACAAAAATACCACTTGGAAACGCTGGAGCCAGGGGGGTGGGGTGGATGTTTGGCTGCATTTACCTCAGCATTAACATCCATGTCAACACCATCTCCACCTCCACCTGCTCCATTTCTCTCTCTCTCTCCCTCTCTCTCTCTCTTGCTCTCTCGCTCTCTCCATCGTGTGTACCCTTGTGTATATTTTGTGCGTTTTTGATTTGTCTTGTACTTCGTCTCCCTCTTGTGTTTCTGAGCTTAGTGATCTCATAGAAATCCCACCTCTGAACTACACTTATGTGCTCTCCTTCACTCGCAGAGGACGTTTGAGCAACACCATTTTCTTTGTATGCTTGTCTTTTGTAGGAATTCCTTGGTTTTTCCTTTTGTTTTTGTTTTGTTTGCTTCCTTGAGGCTGCAGTGGAAACCGTTAAAGACAGCTTGGATTTGCATTTTGCAAGCAAATTCAAGAGGCTCAATAGCTACTCAGCATGGAGACCCATTACATTTCACTTATATCCGGAGATAATCCCTCTGGGGGATTCAAATCACATGAGGTCCCCAGGTAATTCTGGTCCATTGCAAATAGAACATTTGCCATGTAGCCTAACAGAATAGTCTCTGTGTGGGTGCTGTTAAACAAACCACCAGCATGTTGTTTTCATGCTGCAAGAGGGGGACAAGTGTCCACAAATAAGGCAATGCAGCTGAGCAGCGAAGAGAAACCTTTTTATTTCTGCATGTGCATTAATGGTTCTGTTTGTGCATTTATACCTGAATTTAAATCAAATGGTTAAGCCGTAGATAATTCAAGTTCAAATCCAAGATGCATGTTAATGGCAGGGATAAAATGGAGTTTCTTTCCAATCCAATACGATTGACTATAAAGCTGACTATGGTCACTATTTATCACCGTCCTATTTATCATTTCCCACAGGGGTTTTGCATAGCTGTGCATACTCCCGACTTTCCACAGCATGATACATTTCAGGCTCCAGAATTTATGTTCTCCACTGCTTCAGTTTATATAAACATATTTCAGGATGTTATGGTGCACCGCTTTATGAGAGGAAAGGTGCATTGTGGGGAGGTGAGAGCATTGTTTACTATTGTGCTTGATGTGCTCGAAGCAGAGCCCCATGGAAAAGGAACGGCAATAACGAAAGTAATTTACAGTGATGAAGAATGCTCTCTCGGTTAATGTTTTGGAATAAATGCTTCAAGGCAAGGGTGTCGACCATTTGTGAAGTTTATCTGTAGATTTATGGACAGTTACTGAAGTTGAAGGCCGTCCCTTAAAGGGTTATTGTTGTGCTACATCAGGTGAAGTTAGTGTCAGCCATCTGGGCCGTGGAGCTTATTCATAGACTCCTGTTTTTCTATGAAATATAGTTTGTGGTATAGTGTTTTACATACCATGCTTTGCATTGTGTATTTGTATTTTACTGTATGTTCTGCATGTTAGTGAGGACTTCCTGATCTTGTTCAAGATACATCAGCATGTTCTGAATGTGAATATGGAGTCTGACCTCATGGGTAGTAATTCTCTACAAAGTTAAATGTCCTAGTAAAAAGTATGGACATCCAGGATAGAGTCGTTTTTGGTTTACATTAAAGCAAGTAAAACCCTATCCCAAACTGCAAACTAATTTAGCCTAACTAACTCAAAATTCCTTTCATTAACCTTGGCAAAATTTAGCCTCAAAAAAGGTTTGCGATCAATGCACTCCATAACAACTGGCATACCCTGAGATGCAGGAGCTCCAGAAAAAAAAAGCAATATTCATGAAATTAGCACTCATCACTTTTTGTAGGACAAAACTTGTTTTTCTTACAACCCGATCACCACACAAGAACATTAATATGGTACAATGAATGCCAATGTTTTGAAAATTCTCGCTTTCTGCAATACCCATGCATGGCAACTAATGACAGGGAAAGGTCCTGGTTGTGGCAAATAAATTATGGTATAAATACCTTCCTAATAAATTAAGGTATGGTTAGGGCTAGGCATCTCAAACACCTGGTTATGGTTAAGTAAAGGTAGCGGTTTGTGTTTGGGTTAAAAAAACAAAAGGGGAATATTAACTGCAGGTCTGGGACAGGACGCAAACTCTGGACTCCAACATGAAAGTCAGACGTGCTACACGCTTCATCCACCACCATGTCACATAAAGCAAACACTGCCTCCTGCATTGGCACTGAGCGCGAGGTGCGTAATAATCAAATATAGGCATTATTCCCAAGGATACTGGGCTGGGAAATATCAATCTACCAATCTAAACGAGGTAGATCCCCTCACAGGACAGAGTTAATGAGCAGAACCTTCATTATATATACAGTATGTCTCACTTAGTTTGACTGACAAACAGTTGGTGAGAATTTGAGTCACACTGTACCCGGTGAATTCCTGTAGAAACTCACAACATGACATTTTCTTGACCTTTATATTCATTATAAGTTAGAGCATAAAACTCTACCTGCACATGAAAAGAAAAATCTCCCATTCCCACTGAAACTATAGATATGAATGCATAAATATTGCTTTAAACGAGAAGATTAATGCCATCAAACAGCCCCCTTTTCATTTTCTACAAACCCTTAGGGAATACTTCCTGTTGGTGAGCATTTATGAAGTTTGGAGAATCATGTTTCTTCCTCAGTGTTTTTTTTTAAATTGATGTTCTCATATTGATATCTCATCTTTGTTTGAAACCTCAGTTTATTATCTCTAAATAGATTCATCCTGTAATTACACACAACAAATAACAATCATACATTTAATCTCTGTGTCTCCTCAGGGAGGAGGATGATTGATTGGTTGACGCATGTATTTGTACTCAAATGGAGCTTGAATATTTTTCCCAGTATGCACCTGGTAGAGATTTAGACCAAAACTTAATTGCATTTTTAATCTCCAAGAGCTAAGTAGATGAACACAGTCCTTAAAATGAAACATGCATTAGGCCAGCTCATCCACAACACTGGGTTGATTCTCACATGTAGCATATTCCTTAATACAAACAGTTTTTCCAGAACAGAACGCATTGATCAACCTGGTGCTTGTGTTTTAACTGGACATGACTTATTGTAGTGTCCACATGTCCTCGGTATGCCCTTGTGATTCAGAGCACCATCATACAAGATAAGAAATGACCCCCGAAAAAATCCAGATAAACTCTCACTGTGGGCATGCAGATTAGTCAGCGCCTTCCCCAGGAGGTTATGATAAGCATAAGAGTCTATGAACAGTCGTCTGAACACACGGACAGTGAACAATTAGGAGCTCACATATTATCATAATTGGACAACAAATCCTTCAGCATGGATTTGTCTGACTTCTTTGCTGTTTTACATACTTTTCATAGTTGATTAAGCCTTTGTTTAATTTAACTTAGTCCCACTGAGATCAGAAAAGCTCGATCAAAGAAGAGCAGCAAGATTAAGTGTGATTACAATCTTAATCGTTAGTACTTATTCACCCCAACATTATGCTTCATATCCTGAGTAGAGCCTATATCTGACAGAACATTAGAATGTCATTGGTATTCGGTTTGGGCATTTAAGCTGATAATGCATAAACACTGGGGTTTTTTTTACCTATAGCAGCCCAAGTCAGGGTCAGATACACATCAGCATCCCAGGACTGGAAGGAAATCAGTGTTTGGCTCAAGGACACTTCAGTAGGATAGATGCTTGGCAAGACAAATGACTGTACTGTATATCTCTATAAACAGGTACAGTAGAGTACAGAGCCTGGCAGGTATCACGGGTATAAAAAACAAAAACAAATCATGGCTAACTCTGAAGGCTAAATTGATGTCTAGTCTTCTGTTAATAATGCAAAATGCAATTTGGAATAATGCACCACACTTCTTTTGTGAAAAAGGAATATATACATTGGTTTATGTCATTAGTATAATACACGTCAAGTTAGCAATAGTCATCTGCTGGTGCCATGTCCACGAACAAATTGTATGATGAGAAACGTTCTTTATAGAGCTTCTTTTCTGTGCAATATGCTCCACACCAACATTAGAAAGAACAAAAGTAGATTTTATTTCAAAAAGTCACTAAAACAAAAATTGATTTTTTGGGTGTTTGTATTTTCAGCAATTCTTGTTTAGTGGCCATCTTTGGGTGCAGAAATTATCAAAATTACCAGCATATTACCAACTGATAACTGCTGGGCTCCATGGTAATTTTGCTGTTATTTTCATCTTTATGCATGGCCATCAGCAACTATCTAAGAGAGAACAGTGTCCACTGCCTTTACAGTGGGATGTCCAGCCTGTTTCAGAAATTCAGAAAACCTTATAGTGTTCAGGGAGAAAGAGTACCTCCCACTCCCTGCTCCCCGTACTCTCATTTAATAAAACATACACACATAGGAGTGTATCTCCCTCTCCGAGGGACTAATTAGAGGTTGGTCTGGTCCATCTGGGAGCCCCCTCACCGCTACATACACCCTCTCAGCAGCGACAGACAACACAGCACTCGATTGTTGCTAAATGAGTCGCCAAAATATTATGAGGGGAACTCAGCGGCATAAAATCCAAACAGGAGATCTCAAAATAAAAGGTCAGCTCAAACTCCAAGACAGCTCCATTTCTCCCAGTCCTCAAAAAAAAGGTCAAGCTCTCTCCAGGTCTCCTCAGCAAAACAGAGCTCAGGGAGGGAAACAAGGGATCATGGACGGGAGGAAAGATACCTTAGACTGGTGATTGAATTGACTGACAAAAAAAAAAAAAACATCCCCTGGAGAAACTCGAGGTCATTAAAGCTCCTCTGCAGGGACACATCTGTAAACACACATAATACAGACCATGTTTTTACTTACTTACATACAGTGCATCCACTAATGTCTCTGTATTTTAGTCATTAACAAGGAGTGTTAATATTAATAGCAAATGTATGCTTTATGATCTTCTCAGCCAATACTATGTAATGTACTGTATATGCATGTAAGACACATTCAAAAGTTAAGAACATACTGGAAAAACAGCTCAGATCTCTTTAGAGACAGCCAATACATCTCTTGGCTCACATATGAACACCCAACAACTTAAAGACCAACTGATATTAAATTGTTTTATTTGTGTCTGCCACAGCAGCATAACAGCTCTGTAAGTCACTTTGTCATTTGTTCGCCTTTATGAAATATATCAGAAACCAAAAGGGGAAAATGTATATTTTTTTGGTTTCATGATGGCGCCCCGGAGTTTTGCATGACGTGTCAGATTTACGTTTGTTCGCCGTCTAAGTAGATGGAGAACTTGTTTCCATACAGCCAATCATTGGTTGACTCAAAGGGGTCAGAAACAAGGACGAAAACAAACGTAAACGTATAACATACATGTATCAAAGAAACAGCCATGCTAATGTCTCGTAGCAACCTCTGAGCATGTTTAACAGGTGAAAAACAGATATCCTTGTTCCAGTACTGCACATATTGCATCTGGCATTGGTAACTCTGTATGCGCAGTTTTCACTCGTTGCAAATAATATGAAGATGAGAGACAGCTGGGCATATTTTAGGCCTTCCAGGTACAGTGATTGAGTAAGTACATGTCAAATGCTGTTTTTGCTGCCTCAACACGACACCAAGTCACCAGAAGTTGATGTTTACTTTTTGCAACACAGAATAAACCCCCTCAGTGAAATTATTGTCAGACGTCCACATGCTAACATTTTGCTATTCTGAAAGTTTACACCGAGAGAAATCATCCATATAAATCATTATAAATCATTTGCATTTCTTGTTAAAACACATAGAAAACTATTTTAAGACACTCAACAGTCCACAGTGGGTGATACAGTTTCATTATCATCCAATAATTACTTCCTATGCTTCAGATAACTTCTCTGACCGCACTTATCGGTGTGGAAGAGAGACAGAAATTAAATGTCTTGTCCTTATTTACCTGCTTCTATAGGGTCCTGTTTGTTTCCTTTGTCCTGATATGTTGCATGGAGCAGCTGGGACTGAGGAGAGAGAGGTAATACAAGCTTTTCTGTTCCTCTCTGTCAGCTTTTCCTCACAGCTCCAGTCAGATCTCCCAGATCTCGCCTGCAGCCGTTGCTTTTGAGCACAGTGACAGGAGCCTTCTTTGCCATTTTATATGGAAACTGGTTTCAGTGTGAGAGGATAAAAATAGGGTTTGTTAGAGGAACATGGACACAATAAGCACAGCTACAAGCAGAGGAGCCTTCTTCCACAAATACCACAAATTACACAAACACAACAGCTGACAAATGCCTTTTAGTCTGAATCTGACACATTTACAGCAATTTATATTCATGTACACTGGCCTATCCAAAAAAAAGTATATTCATATATTCATAAGATATACAGCACTTGGTATTTAAGTGTATGTATTTTGAAGTAGGATACAACAATTAATTTAGATGTAGCTTCTGTGTTAATTAAAAGTTCCATTACTCAATATGTGTTGTGGTGGAAGCTTCAAATAATGACGAAAACGGATGCCGTTCAAACAGAACAATTTACTTGCTAATTTATTGCAATTTTAACCAGAAAGAAAGTAAATGGACTTCTGCACCTGACACCTCACATCTACATATTGTTAAAGCTGGTGACAAAAAAAAACCCAAAGGATTCTGGGCGTGTTACTTCCTTGCAAATTTAAAATAAAAGCATCTATAAATGTAACTCAAACAAAACTATGTATTTCATTTTAACACTTCTCATAGTAATAATGAGCTGCTTCCATCAGTGGTTTTTCAAATGAATTCTAATGCACATGAACTGTAAATAATATAAATTAAATTAAATTTCCTTTATCAACCATTTTAAACAGTTTATATGAATTTCACATGAACTGTATGAATGAATTAACCAAAATATGTCACAAAATACAATATTACAGTATCCTTAAGTATGTTGAAACTTTTTTGTTACTTTTTGCCTTTTTGGGGCCATGGAAATATTAGAAATAATATCATGTCATCAAAAAAAAAAAGGTAAACAAATAAAAATGTGGTCACAAAAACATAAATAGTATCATGTGTAAATACAATTATATCATAAGTATATTAGGTTTGTTAATATTTTGATGGATTGTAAATAAAATATAAATGTATATTAATATATTACAGTAGCTACTAAAGTAAAGATACTACCTGTTGGTCAATAAAACAAATATATATATATATACACTTACTCTGCTTTGTGCATAAGTATACTGAATATACTATAAATACTTGTTTTGTAACCCTGGGATGAAACTACAGCCTGTGCGATGAAGTACTTGCACAGGGTGACTGCAACAGGTATGAATAGATTTACCAAGCAAAATAACAGAGTGGGTGAAGAACACTCACTATAACAGGAAGAACCACAACATTAATGAGTAACCTACATTAAACACTTATTCATTAAATCATTTTTGACATGTTTGACACTGAATCAAATGACTATCTTTATTGTGGAAGGGGTGCTAGCACTAAATAACTTAAACTCCAGTAAATACTGGTTTAAAAACCTGGTTCAAACCTGGTTTACATGTGAAGACTTGTATTCGACGTGGTTTTTAAGTGATCCAGTACAATAAACATAACCTGCTTATAATAAGAAAGCACGACCACTGGTAGACATCTTCCATCAGAAACCTCATGTGACAGGGCCATGACATACAGAGGAAAAAGTGAAATAAACTATTTGTAAATTGTGGTAAAGTTTCTAGCAATCTATCCTGATAGAAAATTGCTAAATCTTGCCTGTCAATCAAACCTGCGGCCTCTCACATTCTCTGCACCTCTTCTGCTCCACATAATTCAGGTTGCATTTTCCACCACCAGCCTTTTGACTTTCTTGTAAGTGCACCATCTTTTTCATCATATTTTAGCCAGAAGCCAGGGGAAAGCACAGAGATGAAGGCATCCTGAGCAATTAGGATGCCTTGGGGTGCTTTCCGGGCACAGAGGTGTAATTTCAGCAGAGGAAGTTTAGAGGAGGAGTGTTGCTGGCTGGACGAAGATCACCAGTCGACACATGCACCAGAGTTTAGAGTAAATGGAGATGTACCAGACACTGTTTTGAGACATAAATATTTTTTTGTAGATAACTTAATGTCTGGTTCCTCCAAATAGCACACCAAAGAGTCTCCAGCATATCACAGAGACGAAATAACAGTGTTTGAGTCGTTTTATAAAACAGATGTTGAATTCATAAGCTTGTTGCTGTGAAACCATCGAGCAAAAGTTTACCACCTCAAACGTTTCAGATGAATGTCAATGAGAAAGTGTTATGAATTGGTAGCTGCGAGACCGCTCAAGGCTGCAGAGGACGGCGGCGGGATGGCAGACTGTTATGTGTGTGTTTTCCCGATGCACAGAATATCAGTAAACTCTACAGAATCACCGATACAGCATGATAATTCTAGACCTTACAGCAGCATACATTCACATACATCAATACGTCTCACTGTGGTCAACGATACAGTAAATGCCTCTCAACATGAACATGACTGAAATATTGATTCAGCACAACAGGCAGTTCTGCTCTTTTGTGTTATCTTGAGTCGTTCTAATGAGGAGGAGAGGTGGGCAGCGAATCAGAAAAATGAGCAGACAGATTGACAGGTTTTCATTAGATTGTTTGGTTACAGGGGTTTCTAATTAATCCTTCTGAGACCATCGTCTTGACCAATGGAGAAATGAAGAAGTATATGGACTGAATGCAGATACGACATGCTTTTACATTATGCTGTTGGTGAGCGTGTCCTTCCACAGAGAGTGGCTGTGCATATTCAGAGAAGGAGGTTGCGTTGCTGCTTTCAACTTCAAAGTTTCTCTAGCTCGTATGGCTGGACATGACTAGAAGGTCTCACATTGGTGATCACATTTCAATGTGAAAATCTCACAAGAAAGACAGTGGGAGGCAGACACAGAGACAGGAAGTAGGCAGTTCTTCGCTGTATAATGGTGTGATCGAGACTGTCCTCACCAGGAAACAACAGATTAAAATAACTTGCAATATGTGTGAATAAGGACTGAATAATACTGACTGAAGAGGAGGATGTAGCGTGATGTTATAAATGCCTCAAAAGCATGTGAGTTTGAGATCAGAGACTGGTGTTCATATCCCTCCTCCTACCAATGCCAGTAACCATGATAACGCCATAGTCGAACCTTAACCATAGAGGTGGCAGATCATGAGGGTTGTTTTGGAAGGCAATGAGAAAGGCTGACGATAAAAAGCAACATCACCTTGCTTTTTAATTTGAAAATGGCAGGTGATTTTGTGTTATCTGCATTCCACTGTCAGGCTCAGCCCAACCGGTCGAGGCAGATGACCGCCCACCCAGAGCTTGGTTTGGCTCGAGGTTTCTGTCTGTTAAAGGGGAGTTTTTCCTTGCCACTGTCACCTAGTGCTCGCTCATGGGTGGGAATTGTTGGGTCTCTGTAAATAGTATTATAAAGAGTACAGTCTAGACCTGCTCTATATGAAAAGTGCCCTGAGATAACTTCTGTTTGGCGCTATATAAATAAAGCTGAATTTAATTGAATTTAACTGAATGCTAGTTTAATGCTAGAAAATTGCAGACAGTAATTCATTTAAAACATTTCCATGGTAACTTCCATAGCCTCCAACAGTTTTAAAACATCAGTGTGTATATAGAGTACATTACGTTACAAGAACTGTAAGCTTTCAGAAAATTACCACTTACGAAGTTTTAATTAACTTTTCTTTTAAAAAGTGCCAGGAATCACTATCACTGTTATCTAAAAGGAGCATTTAATATTTTGCAACAATCCAATGTATTCTATTCTGTTGAGCCTCTTTGTTTGTTATATTTTTATTTTGTAGTTTAATTTAATTTCTGATTAAATTTTATTGTAAATAGTTTGGAAATATATTGTGTCTATATTTCTTAATGGAGATTTGGCACCTTTTGGAGACGTTGACAAGTTGAATTCTTTTCAGTTCTTGTAAAGTTTATTTTCACCCTCATATAATAAAAAACAAGGTGGTTGGCTGGTAATGAACATAGACAGCTGACTGTAATGAATATTAGGTCACTAAACCCAGAAGCGTCATACTGCCTCCTGTTGGGCAGGTTCAGGACAGGAGAAGTTTTGAGTGGAAAGATTTTAGGCAGTGTCTAACTGTAGATTTCTAGAGACTTTTTTCTCTTCTGTTTTTTTCTGCCTCCATGCCAACCAACTTGACTACTCTTGTGTGGAAGATTTGTGGCACAAAAATATCTGCTTTTCAAACTTTGCATATAAAATCTATTTGATGTCTCTCATTTTTTCCAGCAGACACATTTCTGAGGCTGGAGATTAGTTTTGAGATTTAAAACTGCAGAATGACAGTAGCTCTGTGACAGTAGTTCTGAGGAGGTTATCTGGAGCAATCCAAAATGATTGACCCATTCAGGTGTAGGACAGGTGTAACACCTCCTATTAGAGTGCTCAGGGTTGCGGGACATGAATGAAATAAGACACTCAGATCAAATGAATCCATGCAGAAAAACAGTCGCTCAGCGCACTCAGCAGGAACCTGTGAGGCTAGCGATATTTATCTGTTCATCCCGGCTAATTTAGTTTCACATTCTGTGAGTGCTGTCTATTCTCAGACACGGATTGGCAGGGCAAAGCACGGGCATTATGCTGAAGCTCACCCCCGTGGTCAACTTTATCCTGTGGCCTCAATTTTGAGGCTCATATCTCTCAGGTCTGCTTCTCTTTAATCAACCAACAACAGCCACGAATCCTGGGCTGAAGCAACATTTGTGTAGCCTTTGTCTCTTCTTTCTGACACAAGACCAAACAGGATGCAGGGTAAAAATGCTGCTCTGACAGAATAAGTGCTGATACCATAGATGTGAGGGGTCAGCAGTATGGAGGACCAGAGGAGGGTCGTTAGGAAGACTCCAGAGCCGTTTGCCTGTCAAAGTGATTTCCTTTGACATGGGATCTTATTCTTTTGGGAAAACCAAGACAGACTCATGGGCAGACACGCACACCAGCAGATCAACAAACAGAGTGCAAGACAGGCGGGAAAACACAAAGACAGTAAGGCAGAATGACGGAAAGCCAGGCCAATAAAAAAAATACACACATATGTGTAAACACACAGTTAGACAGCAGCCAGAGAGAAACTGATATGCAAGCAGACCATCAAATAGGCTCATTCATCAAAATGACAGTGAAACTCAGGACACTTTTTTGGATGATGCTGATAACATTTCCTTCACTCTGCGCCTTTGTGCAGAAGGTAACATATTATGATGACTGGAGCATCAGTTTGAGGAAAGAGAAGTCTCAGCACACGTGAATATTATCATAGACAGGTCACTTTGTATTGTTTTGATGCAGTGTCTAATCAATTTTTGAACACGCAGAAAATTCTAACAGGTCTATAATGAGAAGAAATGACAAGACTCTCCTCGTTGTCTATTCAGATGGCTTGAAATCACCTACAGTACAGTTTAATGATTGTCCTCTCCCAAAGAAAATGTCAGCATCGGATGTTTGTTAGAATGGTGTTGTAACACTGCCACGCAAGTCTTGGGTGTCCACTGGATGCAGCTGTGTCACATTCCAGTTGTGCCACAATCCAGCACGACTCACTCACTGCTCCAGTGTCCACTGAAAGTGTTTTAGAAGCGGCGCGTCTGTTCTTCATCAGCCACATTTCCAAAATTGTATTTTGACATATTTTTTGTTTAGTTTAAAAAGAACATCTGGCTGCACTTATTCAAATTAATGTACACCCCATGCTGTCTTATTTTTACTGAATATTAGCAGAAGGAAAATCATAGTCTAAGTGACATAAACAAACAAAAAAACAGTTTTTCCTTTATGTACAGACAATAACTACTCAAAGTGTCATTAAATTGCAAATTCATGTCAATTGTCAATAAATATTAGCATAAAAATGAATTTCATGCTTCAGAGGTGAAAGCTGCTCTGGCAAAAAAAGACCCAAAGTGTAAAGATAATGGAGGCAAGAGGAAAGAGCTACACATTAGCCATGAGTGAGACCCGTGGTCACGCGTGTGGTTGATATTGGCAGACCAGCAAGAATGGCTGTGGATCATCTCCAGCAGCTGCGAGGGAGCTGGAACGGCTGCATCCAGTGGACATTGGGGGTTAGGAAAGTGGCAAGGATTGTTGGACACACAAAGGCTGTGACTTGCTGTAATTGGAGGCTACAGTTTACACTCCATCTCCTAGTCAATGCTAGTTTCTTTTAACCTTGAAGTCGATCTTTCCCTAAACTCAACCAAGACCACACTCTTTCTCTGCCTTGATGGAGCAGTTTAAATTAACCTAACTGGGGGTGGCAGATCAGAAAATGCTCCAATTGGTTGTTTTTGGAACTGTCAAAGGGGTAGTTTTGGCAGCAGGGCACTGACAAATTACTTCTGACAAGATCACACTGTCTGTAGTCTGTCATGTCCTGCGCAGAGAAGCAGTCCTTGCAGAGGCCTGTGTCCAATGTCAGGATGGGATCACACGTTGTTCCCCTAAGGTGGGCTCTCCTCCTCTCCCCAGAGCTCCAGTTCTTTGTGCCTCCTACTGATAACAGTAGACTAATATCTACTAAAGCCACTGCCTGCATGGGAGATCATAAACACACTTTATTCTTACCTCTACGGTTCATTGGAAACTGGAATCTTGCCACGAGTCCATTGTTATTCTGAAAATGAAACCTAGTGAAGGTAAGGCTCTGTAATAGCAGAGTAATACTATAGCTGTGTGATCTACGAGGTACCTGGTATGGAGGGGAGGCTGAAGAATGAAAGAGCAAAATAATACACAGGACCTTGGGAGAAAATCACTTCTGTCTGATGCATCTGTTGGCCATTCCTCATACTGTAATTACGCTGATCTTTGGATTCCCAGTCTATCTGGAATCTGACCACAGCTCGCAGAAACATGAATAATGGAAGTCCTAAAGGACTCTCAATTAGGTTTTTATATTGGGGGGAAAATAAATGATTCACATGTTAATATCTTCAGTGCTAAAGAGGCTTTTGGAAATCTCTCTGACAGATATTGTGTTATATTAGTAATAAGTTATTACCGCCCATTCAGCTGCAGCAGCTTGGCCCTCAAACCACCAGGATTCACTGTCGGAGACAAAGTCAGAGAGACATGTTATTGTAATTCCACCACATCCCTTAATGTTTCATTAAACAGCTTTGTAATATACTGTGTGTACGATGGATGGAGAGATATGAAGAGCATCAATAATAATGGAGCAGACAATGACAAATGTGTGTGTGTGTGTGTGTGTGTGTGTGTGTGTGTGTACTTGTACAGCTATCTTTGTGAGAACCAATTTGAGTGTGAGACCTTCGGAGTGAGGACATTTTTGGAAAGTGAGGACATTTTGGCCAGTCCTTACTTTCAGACAGACCTTCACAGGGCTTTTGAGGGTTCTGACATGGTTTTAAGTTAAAATAAGGGTTTAGGTTAGGGTTAGGGTAAGGGGCTAGGGTATGCATTATGTCAATGAGTGTCCTCACTGTGCGTGTGTGATTTATGTGGCGCTCAACCAGAACACCTCACTGCTCCTAACCCAGTGGGAATGCCAATAGTCAGATGGGTTGAATGTGTTTACATGCAGTAGTCCACCTCATTACACTGAGGAGACGAGCACAGAACAGACAGGCCTTTTGTTCATGTCAACCATGGGTTACCTTCATACATTACAGAGCTCTGCCTAATGTCAACAGCTTTTAGATGTACAGTACAGCATCAATGTTAGATAAAGTTTTTCATGTTGTTGCTAAAAAAAGGACTGCCTCACCTGGATGTGGCTCATGATTCCCTTTACACCTTTTCTAAAGACATCGTTATGTTCACTTTCTACTGTAAAACACCAACTGCAGAGGGCTAGCTAACGAGCCTAATGTGGGTAAGCCAGGTAATTAAGACGTGCACACATTGAAGCCTAAACTAATTAAAACAAAGTTAGTCTCAACCCATGAGTGAGTAGAGTAAGTTGTCCAACTCTAGCAGGTGCAATAAAATTGCAATTCAAGCCTAGTTCACATTTGCTTTTATTCAATCTTTGTACTTTTGTTTTAAAGTTTAAATGTATGTAATGCAGCCTTGTGATTGACTGGCGACCAGTCCAGGGTGTACCCCGCCTCTCGCCCAATGATAGCTGGAGGATAAGCGGTATAGATAATGGATAGATGTTTGTAATGCACTTTCAAACTGCCTCATGTATGAAGTGTGCTATATAATTAATTTGACTTTTTTTCTTTGTACACGCCACTCTCCTGAGAAGAGGTCTAATGAGGCAACATGAGTCAAAACATCTCCGTTGGTGGAGTAAGGGTGTAATACTAGATAAGTGCATATCATCATACATCAAGTATGTCTTAGCATTAGTAAATAAATTTCATAGTTCGTATTTCTTTCAAGAACAGTGGGCACAGAAGTATGTTAAAAAAAGACAGAACAATCTTTTTCAATATGTTTATCCTCTGCAGTATAGTGAAAGAAAACTAATTCTTAAGGTTGTGACACCAAGCAACACAGTCTATTTGAAATGTTAAATTTTTTAGAAACACTACCACCAGCTATTTCCACCGGTGTGAGACAGAGGCTACTATCTTGACAATGGTGTGATTTGTTTATGGTAATTATACCAAGATCTGAAAGGGATTTTTGATGCTTAAAATGCTACACCTAGTATCTCTAATTAAAGAACGTGATCTGATTAAAAAATGATCGCCACTTCTCCTGTGTTTTTATGTTTTTCAACTGAGAAAGGGATTCACAGCCTTGGGGGATTGAGCCGGGTTGAGGCGAACACGGAGTGAATAGTAAACTCCGGCTCCACATTAGAACGAACACAAAGTGTCTGGTCTCTAAATGTTTGATCACCTCATCTTAATTATCTCTTCATCGGGGCAAAGGTGCCAATTTTCTCTTATATTCTGGCTCGGTGAGTGACAGCAAATGGGTGTGTTACTGAGTTAATGAGAGCAAACCAGAAAGGCCATTCTGCTGTTCGACCATGAAACCGCTGACATTTTTCCACATTTAGCTGGATCGATACACAGCTGGAACAGTGAGACACTGGCTAAACATGAGAACTATACACAAGACAAATGTAACTAAGATTTCTACACATCAGCTATGATTTGTGTCGTGGTTATTTGTTTTGGGTGGTTTTTGCTACTTGGGGGCAGCAGAAACAAGCTGCAAACACAACACTGATATATTATCACCTTAACAGTTGCCTATTAACACATCCAGTTGTGTTTCTGCCCACCTGATGAGTGTACGTTCAATATTCACCCTCCTTTTGGCTTTGTTTTGGTCCCCAGTCTCTTCAGCAGCTAAATGCTCCGCTCTGTTCAGCAGTTTGTTGCTAACTTTGTCTGTCTGTTGTTTGGTGCTAGGCAGTAGGCCTACAGCTTTTTTGCTGTAATCAGCTACCTGCTGTGGCCTCAAACAACGCTGATGAGAGCAGTGAGAGTGAACCAAAACAGTAAAGTTGCGGGCCGGAAAACCAAAACAATAAGCTGAAAATCTGAGACTGTCATCCCCAAAAATACGACCATATAGAGCAAGGCAACATGCAACCAAGGGCTGAAGCCTCAACAAAATGCCGGTAGATAGCTGAAAACATTACATTTCAGCATGTCAATGGAATATTTTAGCACCCTATGTCTACTAAATTCAATATTGTCGGTCTATCTGTGTCCCTTCTCAAGCTAAGTTACTGTAGTTAGCTAAGGCACTCAAACATAATATATATCAAGCATAATACTGCAGTTTTCTGATTTAGCCACATTCCACTACACAAGTTGTATACTGTCAAAATGCTTTAGCTTAACTTACAGCAATATAGTTAGCCTAAAACTGACATCTGGATATTTGACTGACCAGTGACAAAATGCTTGCTGCACACATTGCCAAACTGTGACCATTTCACAACGTGAACTGCGTGTTGTTATTACCATGACAACGAAGGTCCGGTATGCCTATATATGTCGTTTTGGGAGTCATTGGAACCACAGAAATTTAAACCAATTTAATTTTGGTCAGCAGGATGTTTGTCAGCCATAAACAACATGCAATATATTGATATCTTAGTGTCTATCATTAATTCATGTGACACAGTATACTCTACATGTTGTACTCTGTGTCTGTTGAGATGAAGATAGACCAAAAAAACCACACTTCATATTTTAAATGCTATATTTTTTTAAATACGGGGTGAAAATACTGCATGGGTGTAGCTCAGGTTTATTTACCGACCGATCAAACCGAGTATTCAAAAATACTAAACAATTTCAATGGAGCTAGTTTAAACAGTGTACACTGCAGAATTTGTCTTGTCCAGTGACCAGCTTGATAGGATGTAAATTAGGACTGCTCAGCAATAAGTCAGATTTAATGTAAGTCAAGAATTGCACCAGAAAGACAAGAATTAAAACTAAATCAAAAGTAATTTTGTCTGGCAATATTTTTTGCTTACCAGGACAAAAATAGAGGATAAGCAAATACAGAGCTTTGTAGATCAAATCAACTTCTCTATTATTCCCTACAATCCTCTAGTATAGATTTTCTTGAGTCAAGGGCAACTTTAGTAAAAAGGATGAGAGCTTGTTAATGCAAAAAGAGCCTTCAGGGATGAACCAAAGAGAAGGCTGTAATTTCCAAAGTGGGAGCGTTTTCTGTCAGAACAGATTCTTAACCACAAATCATTCAGAAAAGTTGCACAGTTTCAGGTAGTTTGAAGAAAACACTGTACAAGCTGGTAATTCATCTGTAAAATGAATATTTAAATTTAACTCTGGAATTGAAAATGATGGTTTCAGCATAAAGTAAAAGGGTTTGTGTCTTTCTTGAAGTTAAGGTTGAGTTAGGCATGTTTAAACCTGAATGAAAGTAGGTCAATGAAATTTCATTTTACACATTTCCATTGTACACTGAAGATTTAGTTGCTGTTTGTCTCTGATAAACCTTTGGATGACACCAGTCTCTTCTGGTTTCTTTTAGGGGGCACTCAACCAGATGGCTGCGTGAAGCAACACTGTAAGTATTTATCTGCACTGTGTCTCACCACCATCCTAGCTGCAAAAGAAATTAATATAACATATGACAACCATTTGTTCTTAAGGGGCCATACCGCTGTTTTTGCAAATCATGTATACTTAACATTACTGACTACTTCCTTCCACAAAGCCATTGATTTCTATTCACCCCCATATGGTTTATAAATTTATCTGTAGAGACTAGAAATTGGTAATCCATCACAGTGAACATCATGTCTGCATTTATTTTTTCAATTTCATCACAGTTGTATAGTAATCAATTGCACTTGTCAAAGCACTTATGCCTGCATTATAATGTAATGATAGCATAATGTAGACACATTTCAAGTCTATGCAAGTTGATTTACATACCAAACAATGGCTGCCAAACAAAAAAAGGAAACACTCACCAAATGAATGCACACCTTGGAAAATCATTGACAGCAGTGTAAATTATATGTGCTTTGAAGTAAATGGACTGAAATATGCTAAATCCCTGGTGCTGTGTGTAGCTCTGATAGAGGAGCTGTTAGAGCATGTGGAACTGATGTTGCCTGAACATACATTACAGTATGGACTCCTTCAGCATCCATCCATCCATCCATTTTCTTCCGCTTATCCGGGGCCGGGTCGCAGTGGCAGCAGGCTAAACAGGGTTGTCCAGGCGTCCCTCTCCTCGGCAACGCTTTCCAGCTCCTCCTGGGGGATCCCAAGGCGTTCCCAGGCCAGATGAGATATATAATCCCTCCAGCGTGTTCTGGGTCTACCCCGGGTTGGTTATGGTTAGGGAAGGAACCAACGTTGACTGCCTGCAGGAAACAATAAATAAACAGTGGTCTCCTGTGATGTTTTGTCAACCCATCCTACCATCCTGACCTCCTCCCTCTGTGGACTTTGTGGCTCTATAAAAACATCACCTTATTTCCGCCTTTGGTCCCAACAGACAAAAGGCATAACTACTAAGGCCACTAGAGCGCTTGTCATGTAAAGATATATATATGTCGCTACTGATGCTGTCGTTTTTCTGTTGGGGAGGACAGTCTCGACTTCTTCCTTGTAGATAGGATTCAAACCATTTCATGTCAATAAGGAGTAATTGATTTGAAGTGTATAGCAATGTGTATTGAGGTTGGCAAAGGAGAAAGACGTTGGCGATTAGACTCCATTGATGAAACGCAAAGGCCCATGTGGTAGTGTGGTTGCTTGAGCTCAGCTGCACAGGAGAGAGTGGGGGAGTGGCTCAGAGAGTCAGCGCCAGCAACCTAGGTAACACAGGTGGGAAGAATTTAATAATCAAGGCTCTCTGTATTTAGTAATGGCATGGACTGGAGAAGAGAGTGGCAAGAGATGGACACAGAGAGAGCGCCCTCCGGGAAGAGGAGAGAAACCCAAACCAAGTTGTGGATGAAGAAGAGCAGCTGGCTGACCCAAAGTCACCGGGCAGGGGATCCACAGAAAGATCAGATATGGTCGCGCCAGAATTGTGAATGACATCGTGGGAAAACGGAAGCAGAAATTCATCCATGGACGAATAAAGGCAGAACTTTCACCAAAGCTAATGCGGACATATCAAATTGCCAAAGAAATGTGTTGTGCTGAATATCAAAAGTAAGTTTTAGCTTGAGGAGTAATGCAGCACAGACTTTCTGTCTGGTATAATGTCTTCAGCTACTTAAAATTAGGTGGTTGAGGGTCAGCGTCTCTCAGAGACACACATATGTTGATGACATGCAATCTATGGGTGAAATCAGTTACGGGACAGCCAACAGGCCACTCTGCCACTCGCACAGTCTGCCCTCCAGTCTGACTAAATCAGGTGTATCGTCGTTTTGTCAGCTCATACAATCCTTTTTAAAACTGCGTGCGTTAATCACTGGATTTGAAGCGGACAATCCTCTGCACTAAATAATTTCCTTTCAGTTTGATCAGGCTTAGTGCAGAGGACAGAAATGATTTATGACTTGGTGACTTTAGGCTGCTCTCAACAATGAATTCATAATTACTTTTAAGGTGGGCTGAAAGGTCGTCAGTGACCCGAAACAGAGTGACCATTTCTGGAGAAACTGACTGAAACTGATGGGGAGTTGAGTGGATATAAGGTGGTGCTTATGCCAAGCAGAGCCTAAAAATAATGGCCTATTAAACAAGTTATTTGTGAACACTGATAGTCACTAATGAAACCTGTGTTTTCAAACAATACACCTGTAGCCTTTTAGAGAAAAACAAAAGACAAACAGGACATCTGACAGCAGTGGATGTTCCAGTCTCCAGGGAGTCTTAATCTGCTGTTGTTGTTGTTGATGTTGCTGAAAAACTTGAGTCTTAAGAATCAGAGTCCCCAGATTCACCAGCGCATTGTATCAGAGTGTGACAGCAACAAACAAACCCAAGGTCATTCAATCACAACAACACACAAGAGGTGTTTTTCTCATTTTTTTTGGTCACCAAGAGAGTCGACTACAGAGAATAGGAATGTCAGAGCACGGAGATGTCCTTGGCTAAACTCCATTCGAACTGTCTTATTTTAGACAAGATGACCAGCTGGCACTAAAAAAGAAAAGAAAAAACAAGCTTTGAATTTCTAACTGGACTTCAAATTCCCCGGACAGTCACTTTGGCTTTCCTTTTTTGTTCTGTGTTACTATAATTCTGGATAACAAGAATTCAATCCTAAGGGGAAGACCACTTGAATCAATATTTGTGCACTTTTAAGTTATAGTCTCATGGTACTAATCTGGCACCAACTACTGTAAAAAATAAAACTAAAAAAAACCCTCATCTCTCCAGTGTATGTGTAATTGTTTGTTGCTACAACTACTGCTCTTGTCTTTATCTAAAATTAAATCTTTTAATTACACTGGTTTGAGTATGTCAGTGACAATAAATGTGGAGATATATAGAAATAAATAAAAGAATAAATAAATGTGGATATATAAAGACAAATAATTATTTTTGCTTTTCCCTTATTGCTTTTGCTTTTCCCTGAAGGGCCAAGCTGTCAATCAACAGGCTTTGGGCGGGCCTTCCTGCCCAGG